>NDGM011073419.1:0-10551 GCA_002564305.1 Octomys mimax
CTCTCTCTCTCTGTCTCTCTAAATAAATAAATAAATAAATGTTTAAAAAAAATTTTTAAAAAATAAATAAATAAATAAATGACACTTAGCTTTGTCCCTTTGCCTGTCAGAGTTTACATACTTCCAATAAAGGATTTATTTTATGAAAAGTCTCCGTCTCTTTAAGACCCTGACTCTCAGCTACCTTTACAACGTCGCTGACAGATGGAAGATGCAACAGGCACTCATTCACAGTGCAGGAATTTACAAGTACTGAGATTGAAAGAACGCTTTGCAAAGAGCTTCTACGTCTCCTGCGCGCTGACCTGACAAACAAGATTCAGGAAGGGAATTAATTTCCCAAATAAGATTCCAAGCACACAGTTTTAAATGAGGGTGGTCTCCAGATTTCAACTGAATTGTGCAGTGGGAACCTCATTTTTGTATTTGCTCTACTAGGCAGGGATGGTAATCTTCTAGAGGTTGTCATTGAAGTAAGAAAAAAAATGGAAGCAAAAGATTCACTACTGACAATTTCTTTAGCTGTAGCAGTGTTCCAGGCTATCACATATTTATTTGTACTTTATTTGCTACCAGTCTTTATTTTTAAGATGAGAATTTGGACTTCGTTCAGGTAATTACGCAAAGGAAAAGGAGTTCAACAATCCCATTAACCCTTCGGGTCCTGAGCCTCTCTCTCCCTTACAGAAGTACTACACTCCACACAACCCTAACAAGGACAGACAGGGCTAGCTCCTGAGCACGGGTGGTTAGCCCAAAGGCTACAGAGTCAGAAGGCCAGACCTGGAATTCGCTGTCAGGTCTTCTCTGAGCACTTAATTAACTGTACCACTAGGGTCCGTTCTATTTTTCCTAACACTTACTAGCTACCTACCCAGAGGCATGTTAGTTGATCTAAAGAAGCCAGGTCTGTACAGTGGGGTTAACAGGTACCTAGCAGTCTGGTGGGAATAATGGGGGAGGGAAGGAGGAGAGCAGAAGAGGGAGAGAGGAGGGAGGAGGGAGAAGAGGAGGGAGAGAGGCATAGAGGGGGAGGGAGGGAGAAAGGGGGAGGGAGAAACGGAGGAAGAGGGGAGGGAGATGGAGAGGAACAGAGGGGGGGGGAGGGAAAGAAGGAGGGGGAGAGTGTGGGTGTGTCTCTGGGACTTCTGCTGGATATAACAGGATATTTAGTACAGGACTCTATTTTCTCATTGTAAGTAATTATAAAAATTGACAACATATCTGATCCAATTTTGAAACAATGAGTAAGAGGCAGCATTAAGACAGTGGAGGAGGTGCAATTAAAAAAAGGGATTCCCATGATGCCTCCAGATTTTACCTGGAGGCATCTGGGGGACAAGAGCATAGAACCTTGAAGGAAGAAGCCACAGAGACTACAGTTCTGTATGTCTGAGGAGGCTGACATGTTCTAGGGACAGTAGCAAAGAGAAGGAACCCTCAGAGCAAAAGGGGCTCAGAAATTTGAGTCAGGTGCCCTTCAGTCTTGGGTCAAATAGTCATTTGTAGATTCAGGCAGTTAAATTCCGAAGTCCAAGCAAAGAAAAACTGGAAGAAAGAACTTCCAGATGACTGCGAACCAAGAAATTCCCTCAGTGCACACATAGCACCAGAAGGCATTTGAGCTCTGGATCAGCCATAGCAGAGCTCCTGCACTAGAAAGGTATTTTTCAGGTGCAAGAAAAGTCATGCTTTAGGAGTAGGGTTAAGTTAGCCACAAACAGTAGCTACTCTAAAATTTGCTTTAGGACTGGGGAGATAGCTTGGTGGTCTAAGCACCTGCCTGGCAAGCTCAAGGCCCAGAGTTCAATCCCTGGTACTGCATGCCATGCCAGCCACCGAAACCAGGCATGGTGGTACATGTCTGTAATCCCATTGCTGGGGAGGCTGAGACAGGAGGATCACTATGAGTCCGAGCTGCATAGCGAGACCCTGTACCAAAATAAATGAATAAAATAAAGATAAAATTTTTTGCTTTAACAAACTGTTCTGTAAGTTGACTGTCCAAGCAAACTCAACACTCTTTAAAGATGACAACAAAATCTAGACTTTTTTTTTTTTTTTTGGCTGGCTCAGCTCACCCTGAAGGTGGGGCTGGCATGGCATGTAGTGCTGGGGATTGAACCTCGGTCTCCTGTGCCTGCCAAAGCTTTCCAAAGCAGGTGCTTTAGACCTCTGAGCTACGTTGCCAGCTCCAAAATCTAGACATTTAATGATGAAACATTCACAATATCCAGTATCTAATAAAAAATAACCAGAAATAAGAAATAATCCAAAGCAGGAAAAACAGTCCATTAAAAGCCAAGAGGACAGAGATGAAAAGATTAACAGATGAAGACTTTTAAAATAAAACCTATAGCTCTGATAGCTGTAAAACCCTAACAGAAGGTTCACTGGATGAGGCTGGTGATACATTAAGCCACTGGGGAAGAAAAAACACAATGAACTTTGACATATGCCATGGCTTAGATCTAAAGTGCTCTCCTAAAGCAGCGGTGGTGAGCCTAGAGCACACGTTATTTTGCTTTTAATACAAAAGGTGTTAGTGTAAAGTTGCTTTTTCCAAACTACAAGCTCAGTGTTAATTACAGTGTTGGTGCTGTGCACTAAGTGGGTTTTTGCTTAGTTTGGGCACGCGTCTCTCAAACACCTGCCATCACCTCCCAAGGCTGCATGTGTGCGGAGGTGGGGACCTCAGAAGGGGAGCAGGCCATGCGGACACTGATGGTCACAATACCCACAGCTGAATGGCGTTGTCTGGCGGGCGGGCCCGGCTCCAGGAGGTGGGGCTCTCCTTCCCTGCTTGGCTCCAAAGAGCATAAACCTCCAGGAAGCTTCCCCCTTGGAGCCAGCTGAGCATGGCCCCACAACTCAGAACCCACACCCCAAAGAAAACTCCTATGAACTGCAGGTGTGCAGTACTTTGTCCCGAAGTTACAAAGTTGAGCGATACAACACATCAACCACTTGGATGTCCATTTAAGTACTGATTAATCTGAAAAAAAAATCATGCGGGCAGTTGTCATTTCAACCAGCTGATCCTTGTATTGAATAAATTTGATGAAACTGTCCTTTTCATATTTTCTTGGTTACTTTTCTCTTCTTGCTAAGACAAAATACCTAACACCTAAAATAAGAGAGGAAAGGTTTATTTATCTCACAGTTTGCGGAAGCCTCAGTCCATACTTGGCTGGTCCCAAGGCAGAGTGGCACGTGGCAGAGGGCAGCCATTCAAGGTGGCGGAAAACAGCACAAGCAGCAAAAGCAACGGGGGAAGGCAGGGGAACGAGCCTCTTTTCTCCCCTTATACTGTACACAGGCCACTCATCCTAGGGTGGGCGGAACACTTACAGCTCCAGGCCCAGCACTAGACGATGAACTCATCACAAACTAGATTTAGCCCCCTTCATAAAGCCCACTCGCCTTGACTACATGAGGCTTTGGGGACACAGCTAGACAAATCTTAACAATTATCTTATAAACATTATGCAACTTTTGGTCATGTTGTATTTAAATAACTGCACTGGTAGTTAATAGGAAACAAAGATGATTTTTAAAAAGTTAAAAAACACCTCACTAACCTGCTACATATAACAGTACACAGTAGTGACAGAGTAGTGATAAAACATGTGTCACTGGAGACACGGAAGTAGAACAGAGGAAGACATGAAAAGATGAGGAATTTCACAAAGACTACAAATGACAGGCTCCAGTAGGATCCACGCGGGAATGATGCTCTAAGAGCACCTGCTCTGGAGGGCGCTCTCCAGGGCGATAGCAAAAGGCTCTCCTGGATGCAACACGGACGCCCCGCGAGCAAGCAGCCAGAGCAGAGCTGTGCCACTAAGAGTGCGCGCAGGGACAGGGCTGGCTGACACATGGGATTATGTCACCTGGGATTAAAGGGTGAGGCTGGTGGACCCCTCCAGCTAGACCTATGAGCTTGATGTCGTCTTTATTAGAGTTTTTCGGGGAGAACACTTTCCTGTTTCCTGCTCGCCTTAGGACTGCAGACACCTTTGGTCTAGGCGCCATCTGAGTGCGCCCCTCAAGGGTGTGGGGTGGAGGCTTCTTTCCCAAGGTCATGACCTTAAGAAGTGGTAGAGGCTCTGGAAGGCGGCGCCTCCTGGAAGGTGATGCGGGCCTGGGCCAGCCCTGGAGGGGCTGCTGCCAGCCTCCAAGTCCACCTACCACGGGGCCTGGAGTCAGGCAGAAGCTCGCGCATGTGGCCTCCAGAGCCATGAGCTGAATAAATTTAATTTCTTCATAAGTTATCTAGCCCCCCGGTATGCTGTCACACCAAAGGAAAATGGAGTAATACTCCGAAAGGGCAGGACGGAAGCTGACCCCTTCCAGGAGATGTGCCTAAGAAGGATGAAGCGCTTCTCGGGGAGTTCACCAGCGAAACACGATGCGCCCTTATTGAGCAGATGGCGTAATTCTCCAGCTGCAGTGAGAGGCACGTTGCCAGGGCAGTTTTACCTCCCTCTGGCCTTCAAAGTTGGCGGAGTACGGGAGTGCGTGCAAAACGCGCACCAGAGCTCACTCTGCCGTCTCACTATGCGACCCCGCTGTGCGCTTCTCCTGAGTCTTCACGGTGAAGACGCGGCTGCACAAGTGACTGAACGAGTACTGCGCAATCTCAGCAGTCCCCAAGCTGACTATTCATCTATGCACCCAGGAAACCTAGAAATTTTCTTTTCAGGTCCTTTGTAATGATTTATACAACAAATTGGGACAGCATGAATGAGTTGTACAGGATGAAAATCAGAATATCTGGATGAATAGGGTTTAAGGGCATATAGAGATGTAACATTTTGTGCAGTTGCAAGCTGAGTATAGAATGTTAAAATAATATTTAAGAGGCTTGGCTATTTATGGCTTTTAATAGTCTCTCCTGTATGTCGTTTCCAAGTTGGCAACAGCAAAACCATGGCAACAGGAAATCCTTCCCTGCAATGGAGTTTATGAATGCTTTTCTGTTTTCATGACTCAATTCCATATTTAATTTCCTGTACAAAAAAATCAGAGAAATTACTATAAACTGCACTACAGATGTGCCAGTCCAAAGACCCTTGAAGAAAAACAGATCACAGGTGTCTATGGAATAATTTTGAGATAAATTTAAAACTGCCTCCATGTAGACATGCAGAAGTCAACATATTCTACCAAAATAGCTGAAAACTTGACTATGGATGACTTGAATTGTGGGAGTGCAGAATCTTACAACATCATATGTCAGAGTTCAATGGATTTCTTCTTTACTATGTCTTTAATCAACAAAAGGCAAAGTTTTAAAAACCTTTTCTTAAACTTTGGATATTAATAACAGTAACAAAGAACAAAAATGCTAGAAGAATATGAAAATAAGAAAACCATACAAAGGCTGATTATACATTCAAAAGCAGGCAGATCCTAAAATAAGTTAATGAAAGCAAGGAACTCTAGGGCTTAGGATCAGATGGCTGTTAAGTTTCTGTAGGTTATTTATTTTTTAGTGCAGGGTCTACAGGGGCTCACTACACAGATCAGACTCATAGTGATTCTCCTGTTTTCATTCAGCTTCCCAAGTGCTGGGATTACAGACAAGTACCACCACGCCCAGTCTCAACTGCCCTCTCAGCGCACCCCGAGGCAGGGCTGGCAGGGAAGGCCAGGGTTTGACCCTCTAGCCTAAGCAGGAGCTTTAATCCGCTGAGCTATCTGGCTGGCCCTACAGTTTCTACAGGTCTTAATCCTCCACCATTCACCTAGGGGTAACAAGATCTAAGCACGCTGCCAGGAGAGTCCTGCACAATCTGTGTCCGCTCCCTCATTCAGTCCCCATCGCTGACAGTCCAACTCTAGCTACCTGGGTCGCAAGGAGCTGTGCTGGGGCTACACCCTCCCTCTCTGGCCTTCTTGCCCCCTTCCAGACCCGTGTTGGTGATGAGGGGCAGCACTATCTTACAGGGGACGTAGCAGATGCACATCAGCACAGCAGGACAAGAACAAGCACGGCAGGCGGACAGCAGCGCTTCTTACTTTTGGTGTCAAGTTGTGCGCGATACTTCTCAAATCCTTTTAGCCGAACTCGCTCTCCCAACAGCTGCAGGAATTCCTCAAATGCTGGGCCCGCTGATTCGTTGTTATACATCTCCTCTTCCGTGCTCTGGCCAGCTTTGCAGTACATGATGCCAACTTTCTGCTGATAGTTCAGCTGTGGAGGCAGGCAACACAGCCCATGAGCAGAGCAGACACATTCTGTCCCACTTAAGCTGCTAACACGCCCCGCGGGCATGTGACACACACACAACTAGTGCTGCTCCTAGAATCCTTCTGCCTTAATGCTCCAGCCTCTGATCCAACAACCACAGTGGAGCAGCATTTGGAATCCTCATGAACTAAGAGGAAAGGCCAGAAAAGTAAATAAAAATGTCCTGTATTTCAAGATTATAAATCGTTAGAACAGATGTGGATATTGTAGGAAATTTCTTCCAACAGGTTACAAAGTACAAAATGAGGCTTTAAAAATGGCCTGACAACAAAAGGCAGGTCTTTTTCAATGATCTTCCCCTTTTAAAAAGTGAAGCCTTTATAAAAATTTAAAAGCAGAGACCTACTTTATGGAACCTACTTGAAAATAGAATTTTTTGCCCTAAAAATCTATTAATAGCCTTGGTTTGGGGGAGGGGAAAATTAAAGAAAACCTGTCATCTACCACTATTTGGCAAACATATTACAAAGCCTTGGCTATCTCTGTTACAGCGCTAGCTAGCTCTGTCAACAATGTATGCAGAAGCTTTGAGAGGTGGGCACACCTGTGAACCCAGCAGGGGAGACTGAGGCAAATGTCACCTGGGCTGCAGCAGCCCATGCGAGGCAGTGAGTCCAAAGAGAGCCTGAATGAATGGCGCGGCAAGACCCTGTCTTACGGACAAAGACACAATACCCTCCCCCAAAGGCCACTATCCTGAGAGGAACATCTTTTCCAAGTATTTTTCTAGAAGGCCAGCACCTGAAGAGAACGTCTCAAAAGGGCTTTACATTGGCAGACCAGCAGGCAGCACATATCCATTACACACACACAGCTACGATGAAGTCTTCAAACTTTAAATGTGGCCGAACACTAATCAAGAACAGTCATTACTGAAAAATTTCATCATTCTGCAAGCTAGTTTTTGGAGGGACTGGTCATTTAACAAGGAATGAGCCTGCAATATAAAACTTTAGGTTCTTAATTCTTCAGAGCCATCAGGACAATACTTAGTGCCAATTCTTTATCCAGAGTGGTACTGCTACAACTACATGTTAAGTTCTCATCTAATATTAAAAAAAAAAAAAAAGACAGCAAGAGATGAAAAATTTAAGTTATTTTTAAGACAAGGTCTCACTGTGCCGTCCAGCTGGCCCTGAACTTTGGGGCTCGAGTGGTCCTTCTGCTTTCACCTCCTGAGTGCTGGGACTGTAGGCGCGCATGACTGGGGCTGGTGAGGTACAATTTCAATAGCAAACATGTGTTGAATACTTACTATCTAACAAACTCTGAGGCCAGGGTCTAACTGGCATCACCTTCTGATCCTCATGATGGCCCCCAGACCTTACCTCTGACAGATACACAGAGGAAAGATGACAGAACAGGGGACGGTGTAGCCCTAACTGTAGCCCTGTGACAGGTCCCCAGCATCCTCGGACTCAGCCAGACTCACCCTGCTCCACTTCCCTCACTGCAGAGAGAGGCCCACAGACTTTATTTAAAGTTCCGACACTGAAAGGTAAAAACCAAATTGAAGCAAACAGATTTGGCATCGATATTTGATATGGGGCTGACATTAGTACTTTTAATTTATTCTTATGTGAATATTCATATTTCTCCCTGCATAAATATTAATGTGTCTGACTGGAATGCTGCCTCAGATCACACTGGGAATATCAGTATATGAGGCATGTATTTTAGTTCCCTTCTAAAATTTAAAAATTTCTGAGTTCTGAAACATATTCAGCCCCTGCTGCTTTAGTCCATTCAGTTTTTAGTCTACTCAGGACTATGGACCTGAATTACCTTTTCCAACTTTCTAAATCAAATGGTTCAAAATAAGTCTTAATATGGAAAATGTCATTTGGGAAAACAAAACACCAAACCGCTGCGCTTGCGGGTCCCTACTCTCCTGCACCCTGCCCACTGGACAAGGAAGCTCCCGGCAGGAGTGCTCCCCACAGCGTGCAGCTGCCTGCCTGCCTGCCTTTGCTGTGCTCCTGCGAGTGGAAGGTGAAGCCCCAAGGGCGAAACTCCAAGGAGCAGGCACACAGAGCTGAAACGGAGCCTTTCTGCAAGAGCATTTTCAGAATATGAGCTGACCTCATTGCTAATTAGTTATCGGAATACATATAGGGAACTGTCTTGTGTACGAAAGAAAATATAACAAAAACCAAGGTAAAACCCTGCTGTACACCACAGACATTTAACCCTTTCCCAGCAGGCCTGTCTGCGACACCTGAATATGGCTACCGCTAAGCAAGGACCTCCCACAGGTAATGTTCATCTTGGCTTTAGAAATGAACGGAGCACCCACTCGGCTAACAGTGGCAGAGCAGGCACGGGCCCATTACAAAGGAGCCCTAAGTGCTACTGGCCCCAGGGCCAGCCATCCTCCCTGTGGGGAGAACCATCAAGGACAAAGCCACTGGGAAGGGGGAAGAGGTTTTCAGTGCTGTGCTGTGCAGCTGCGCCTGCCACATCAGCCTCTAAGCGAAGACACAAAACCAAAGTCACCCTGCTCAATGGGAAGCATTTACGTGGCACTGGATTTGCATAGGCTTTTAAAAATGTCTTAGATAAAGGTCTAAGATTTCACCATACAGCATAAAAAAGGATTTATTCATCTAAAAAGTAACTCTGAGAAGAGCTCACTGTGAAAAGGCAGGTAAGACAACCTCCAGACACCAGGTGGGTGGGCTCAAGGCCAGGGAGACAATGTGCCCTACCCCTCCACCTTCCACAGGCCTCTCACACTGACAAGGTGAGCTCCCTCACACTCAAGAGAACTGGTTTTGTTAGCCTGCAAGGAATGCTTCTTTCAAGGGATTAAGAAATGTCCTCCAGGCTGAAACTTTGCCAGATGTCGCCTTCTCTGGCCTCCCGGGGCAGCAGCGAGCCTGTGCCACGTGTGAGCCTGTGCCATGTGTGCGGCAGTGGGCTGTTCGTTATCACTAAAAGATCTAGGGCTCGCCTCACTGTCCTGGGGTAGCAACAGGACTATATTCTTGATTTTTGCTCCAATTAGATCAAGTGTAGGTGACATTCTCGGAACTTAGGCTTCTCAAATCTTTGGTTAGTGACTATGTCCCTGCCAGAATATAAAAAGTTGTCAAGGAGAAGTTACATAAATTTAACAAGAAACATTTTAAGAGAAGGAGCAAAAGTTAATGAGTGAAAACTATGGCCTTAGGGCATCTGGTGGTTCTGAGGTTGCCTGAGCCATCACTTTGTATCTCTCTCTCTCTCTCTCTCTCTCTCACACACACACACACACACACACACACACACACCCCTTAGTGAGTTTACATACATAGCTATGTAATACTTAAATGTGATGCTCAAAATAAGAGCACTGATGACATGAGAATCATCCTGGGAAGGGTTTGGGTCACTCCACATTTTACGGTTTTGCTTTGCATCACCTCTGGCTCACATCGTATGGGACTGCCCCACCATGTTTCCAGAAAAGCCGCTCCTGTGGAGCACGGAGGGAAGCATTTGGGGACTGAACAGGTTTCTATTTATAAAGCGTGACTATGGTCAGTCCAACAGGCCAAAGTCTGTATTTGCGATTAAGGTCTTAAATATCAGCAAAATAAAGGATCTTTCAGCACCTGTGCAAAGGAATGTGGGTTCCTTAGAACCAAAAAAAAGTACTGTGGTAAAAGACACGCTGCCATTAATGCCACTGAAAGCACTTCTCCCTCCCTTCCAACATAATCCCAGCATCCTTGCTCCTTTCTGAAACTCTTCTGGAGGTTCTCCTGCATGAGTGTCTTCAGGAGTAATAAAAAATAGGATGGGTGCAGCTGCTGAGCACCAGCCAACAGAGCAGCGCTCTGGAGAAGTGCGGCGCGGCCCCACTCACCTTCTCGCCCGCCCGGCCAGGGCTTCGCGCTGTTCCTTAAAGCCAAAATGACTACAAAAGGTTAACGTTTTGAATGGATTGAGCACACTCAAGGTAGCCACAACAGTGCAATAAAGACACTTCAAAAAGGAGTATGAATTTATGGGTTATGTGTGCTTGAAATGAGGGAGTTATAATTGGAGGGGGTTAATAGCAATATGTGTTTTACTGTAATAAAATTTTGAGAAAAAAATTTAAACATTCATCCTATTTTTTCAATCATACCATGTACAGATTGTACATTCCAAATCTGAAAATTCAAAGTCTGAATTGTTCTGAAGTTTGCAACTTTTTCAGTGAGAAGGGACATAAATGTTTCCTATTTTGTGTTGTTTTTTTTAAATTTTATTTATTTATATGTGTGTGTGTGGCCAGCTCAGCCCACCAGGGGGCGGGGCTGGCTGGC
>NDGM011073422.1:0-10518 GCA_002564305.1 Octomys mimax
ATTAGAATATTTAGAATTTGTATAACTGGAAAATATTTTACTTTTAGTTTTCAAAGGTATGTTAGCTAAGCATAAAATTCAATGAGGATAGATCTTATTTTTTTTCAGTCTTTCAATTAATTAGTCTAGTTTCTTACACAGTTGATCTTTTTTTTTTCTAATGTAGAATAAGATGCTATTTACTTTTGTTCTTCCATTACTAATTTTTTTGTATATACTTTAATGATTATTTTCTTTACAATTAGTTTTGGACAATTTTTTCTTCATGTATCTTGGTATGACTGTATTCAAATTTCTTGTGAAAAGGTTTCATTTTTCTTGGAAATGTGGTGATATAACTTCAACTAAATTCAGAAATCTTAAATTTTTAAATATTTATTGCTACTACTTTGAGAATTCTAATTATATGAATATAAGTTTCTTGATTTTTGGCACAGAGTGAACTATTATATGACTGATCTGTAAATTCTTTTTTCATTTTATCTTGGACAATTCTTGTTGTTGTATTTATTTAAGTTTGAAAATAATTTAAAATGTGCAATCTATTATTATTCTCACGCTATGTATTCATTTCAGAAATACTTCTCTAAAATACAATCTTTCTACATCTTATATCTTTCACATTCTAACATTTGTCTGCTACTATTAATATGTTGTACAATTATTTTCAATAAAGTTAATGAGAGAAAAAACAAAGTAACTGTACATTGAATGTAACAAGCAAAAACTAAGATTCTTTTGCTCTCATATCTCTTACATAAAAGTATTATCATTTGTGATGAATGGTGTGAATAAATGTGATTAATTTTATTGAAGACATTTCAGTATTCAAAGAAATCAATCTGCTAGGAACAAATGGAAAACAAAAAAGGAAGATATAAAAGAATGGATGAAAAAAGAAAGAAAGGGAATCAGGAAGGAAGGAAGGAAGAAAGGAAGGAAAGAAAGAGAAAGTTGAGGAAAGAAAAAGTGTGTATTTATAGTGAGCATAATATTGCTTTCACTGCAAAACTTCTCTAAACATTTCTTGCCTTGGTGCTAGTAAAATTGTCTCCAAGAGGGTTAATTTGAGTAAAGAAACAAAATAATTTAAAATACCTTTAACTCTATCTCCTAGCACTAGGGTGGAGGCTTTTCATTCTAGCAACCCATGCATTTCCCCATTTTTTATATTTATTTTAAAGAGCAAACACAAAAACAGATAACGATATGGGATATAACAGCGTTTTTAAGTTTTCTATTCTTGTTTTGAAATTCTGTATAATTCACCCCATTTTCAATGAACACAATGAGTTTTACTATTTTTCTTCAGGCATTTTACAAGCCTATAGTCAAAGTCCAACTCTTGCCCTGTGTCTTGAGCTGTCTGTAAATTTCTGTAGAACTCTAACGCCATCCTTGTAGCTTACATCTTGCTTTTGAGTTCAGGCTTACTGGCTTTATCACTGGCCTGCCTTTACATTGGGTGTATACTCCCTGGAGGGCTATGTGGTCACCCCATCCCTTAATGTACCCTCTCAGCATCAACAGGTCTGCCAATCAGGAAGTGCATTGGACATGTTGTATCAAATTCCTCAACTTCACTCCCAATTCTAACTAATTTCTAGGTTTACACCATCATCTGTCTCCCACAACTGTTATACTTTTTTGTCCAATTTCATGAAGACCAGATAATAACTCATGCATTGCCTCTGAGGAAATGGTGTGTTATTATGGCTCAGTCATGGTAGTGTGCAAACTGCAGAGCCCTTTGTGAGAGCAGGCTGGTCATTCAGCAATGAGGATGACAGCCTTTGGAACTGCTGCTATGCTTGAGCTGAGAGTAGCTCTTCAGATAGAAAAGGGAGGGTTCGTGGAATCAGCAACACTTATGCAACATGTGGGCAAGGAACTGATGGTTCAGCACAGTTCTCTGTTAACATTGTCCCTTGAAGCATCTTGAAGTCTAGATATATGGTGGCCCATGGTGAGTAAAGTTGAAACCCTTAAATTGCCATCATGCAATAACTTAAATAGCTGAGTAAGTCTGGCATGTCCAAGTTGATATGATGACAGAAGACCTATCCAGTTTTTCTGTTTTCATACTTCATTTAAAAATGCCCAAAGCACTGTAGAATGTGCTAGAGAGAGAGAGGGAGAGAGAGGGAGGGAAGAAGGGAGAGAGAGAGAAGGAGAGAGAGAGAGAGAGAGAGAGAAAGAGAGAGCTGAGAACTGTTAATAGCTCCCATGAAGGTCTCCTTCCCAGGCCATAGCTCATAGCTGAGGTAGGGGGAGGTAGTCACAAAGCTGTGCTCATTGATGAAAATGAACATGATAGGTCCATCATACTATAGACACCTGGAAAAACATATAGACCAACAGAATTACAGGATTTCAAATATGCTAACAACCAGGGAAGCCAGAATGATAGCCAGCTGGATTTGATTTGAAGAATTGTGAGCATGGTAATAATACACAGCAACTCTTTGAGAAGAGGCCAAATAGATGGACAGAAAATGTGCTCACTGTTTGTTAATATGCTCATTAGAACCAAGAACAGAAAACCAAGGAGCTAACAGAAATTACACTAATAAAAGTAAAGACTCCCTTGCCTAAATTTCATATTTGCTGAGGTGGCATTCACACCTCCAGTCACTGACTGAAGATTAAGCTAATTTCCTGTGAAGGGTGACTGCAATAGCAAGGATGGTAAATATCCTGAATTTTCTCCCAGCACACTACCAATGTGACCTGCAACAACTTTATCAAGCAATTTAACATTGGAGGAAAGCAAATATCATTTATTTCGAGCTTGAGAGACCCCACTCTGAAGAGTATCAGCTGCCTCTTTTGGAGTGGAAGTACGTGAAACCAGGTGACAGGTGAATGGAGTCTTACCTAAGGCAGTTAGGATAAGTTCCCTGGGTCTACAGATTTCTTCCAGCCTTTGTCTCACATGGCTATGTCTGTCACTGAGCTTGACATAATTAGGAATTTTCATAAACATTTAACTTAATCCTTAGACTATGGAGTAAAACTGTGACATTCTAGAATTATTCATAATTTTAAATCATCATTAATAGTACAAAAAAGTAGAAATATACCAAGTGCTTCTCAGCTGATGAATCAACAACCAAAATATGGGATATTTATGTAATGGAATATTACCCAGCAATAAAATGCTACTACAAGATACAATCCGAAGAAATCTGGAAAATTTTTATTTTAGGAAAAATAATCTAACAACAAAACAGTATGTATATAATTCCATTAATGTGGGTTGCACAGAAAATTTTGGAAATGTATAGAAACAGATAATATATTAATATTTGTCCAATTCTAGGCAGGTTGAGAAAATGGGTAATAACTGAAAATCACTGTATTTTTTAATTCATTGAAACATTCTAAAATTCATTGCAGTAACATTTGCAAAAAAATTTGAATGTAATAAGAATGAATCATAAAAGTTCCCAAATCTACTTTAAAAATTTCTGGTTTTTTTGTAATATTCTTCAAGTAATGGTTTGAAAATAACATGTTTTCTGATAATATAATTGAAATTTTTATAAAATATTGCCTAGAAGGCAATTTTTTGCAAGTGAGAACCACTTACATGGTCCTTAACCTTACAAAGCCTATTTACCTCTGTTATTGAAAGAATAGCAATAGTAACTTCACCTCTGATAACATTTTAGTAACAATTTACAGGGGGTAATTAATGATTAACCTGCTATGCAAAATGAGTTGATTATGCCATGGGGTAGAAAAATTTATACAGAAAGAATTAATAGGTTCTCCAGTGAAATTATTGGTGGAAATTTGAAATTCTGTTTGTCCACTAGTAAATCACAAGTAATAAAATTTAAAAGATTATGTTTAAATTTTTTGTTTCATTTATCAGAGATACATTAGGTGTAAAAAAAATACAGAAAATGCAGAATGCATAAAAAGAAAGATGTTATAGAATCAAGTGTGATGGTGTACACTAGCAGTCCCAGCTCTTTGGGAGTCTAATGCAAGAGCATCCACAGTTTGAGCCTAGCCTAGGCAACTTAATGACTTTATAAGATAAGAAATATTAAAAGAGTTGAGGAACGAGTTCAGGGTGACATCCCTGAGTTCAATCTCCAGTACCAAACAAAAAAGTAATATGCTTATGATAAGCCCATGTGGAATCCTATAAAACTGCTTGCTCCCCAGTAAGGAAGAAAATAGAAGCCAGTACTGTTTCCTGCTGAGATGGTACAGGTGGATAAGTTTGCAAATTTGGAAATCATAAAGAATTTAGGAAAGATGTTCACTCTTTTATCTCTGTTCAATTTATTGCTGTGCTTCTGAGAGGACAGGTGGTCCTTCTCCACAGTAATTGTACATTTTCACAAGACTTAAGTATTTACCCTGATTTCAGCTTCTAAAGTGGGAGTGTTAGTGTAAGGGAGACAAACTCAATTTAAAAAAGGAGAGGTTTAGGGGCCAGGGAGATGGCTCAGTAGAATAAGCGCTTGCCTGACAAGCGCAGGGCCTGAGTTCAATCCCTGGTTCCGCCAAAAAATAAAAATAAAAAATAAAATAAAGGAGATGTTTATTTGGTCTAGTGGTTTTAAAGGGTTCAGTCCATAGTTGACTGCTTCAAGGCAGAACAGCCCAGTGCTGGAAAATCTGCTCATCTTTGGTGGCTTCAAAGCAGAAAGAGAAAAAGAAGAGCTAGAGAGACTGATTCTTCCATTTCAGAGCCCCGGTAGCTTTTTCTTCAGAACAGGACTAACCACCTAATAGCACATTAGACTACAGAAGCACTGGGATCCAATAATCTGAAATCCCTGGCTCTGAGTGGATGAGAGTTTTGAGTTATTCTTGGTCCAAGCCATCACATAGGGCCTCCAGGACATGGTATGTGCTTGACATGTGCAGATTTCTTCTCATTAGAGAATCTACCACAATTCATATTAATAAGGAATGGACAGTATTCACCTCCAGCTTCACCCCCAAGATTCTGCAATCAGAAAATGGGTTTAACTTTTGGACATTTCAGAAGATACAATATTAATCCATTATATCAATAGCATTATACTTGTATAGCACAACATGGCAGCAAAGGCCTTGCAGGCTTCAGGACTTGACAAAAAAAAATGTATGTTCCAGAATATGGGAAGAAAACCATATGGAAAACTAAATATCAATCACTTTAAGGAAGATATAAGTGCCCAGTGGTCAGGACAAGATAAAAAGCATTTACCAAGTTAAAGAAAATTATCATCGTTTGTCTTATAGTTGAATTAAGAAAATATAATATTGAATGAGTCATCAGATTTGGAGGCCATATAATCCATATTTATCAGTACTGTTCCATTTGTTTTTGTTAGTGACAGAAAAGCTGTCAACTATGGATGGGTCCCTGGAGCAAAAAAGGGCCCTGTACCATGTTCAAGCTCTGGATCAAGCTTAATATATTAATAAGGAATGGACATTTGACTCTTTGTGCTCAAAGTTGTCAGGGGTATCCAGTGGAAAATGATACAATGTGAAATATATGTGTTATGGTTTATGTATAGATATCTTTCTCTAAAACCTCCTTCAATAATAGGTGAGGCTACTAGAAGTTGATTAGATTCTTTAGATACTATAGCTGATCTGCTCTTAGTCTGGTAAGAAGAAGGTCACCGTGGGCAAGGCCTGAACACTTGTATCTCTCTCCCAGCCTTCTCTCTTGCTTCATTCTGTATTCTGTCTGCCAAGTCCTGAGCACCCCTCTGTCTCCAGGGCCCCTGTTTAATGCCATCCTATTTTACACTCAGATCACTATGGACTTAAATCTGGGCTAAAATAAACTTCTCCTTCTGTAAATTATGGTTACCTGGCAATTCGGCTTTGTAATGAGTAAAGTAACTAAGATAGCATCTAAAAACTTACCCAGGGGAAAAAAATAAAAAAAATAAAAACTTACCCAGGAGATTATAATACAGGTCTTTATTGTCTGGAAGAGAGACATTTGATCTGCAGTAGGAAAACTAAGCCCACCGGCCAAACAGCTTTGCAGATTAAAGTGCCTGCTTAGGCAGCCGCAGCCACTTGGAGTTCCATCCTGCGGCCTGCCATGAAGGCCGTGCCCCCAGGGTGTACTGAGCCAGTGATTGAGACTGGGTATGGTGACATGTGCCTGTGATCCCAGTGCTTTGGAAGCTGAAAACAGGAGGATCACTATGAATCTGATCTGTGTAGTGAGACCCTGTAAGCGCTGTACCAAATATATAAAAAAGTTTATCTACCAACTAACCTCACATCTCTAACATACTTCTGTTGCAATTAATTTCCGTGAAGTTGTGAGAAGTCAGCAGGATTACAGACAGGACATAGAAGATGAAAACTTACTTAGAATGTTTCATTGATTTAGAATAGTGAGGATAAACCCAGGTCACTAATACGTGAGGCGACCTATCAGTGGCTTGGTCACCAAGTTGACTCTTTTAGGTCCCTTCCTTTCCTGGAGTACCAGCATTTCATTCCCCCTGTGGAAAATATCTATTGTGGGTACAGATTAGTTTCCCATTAATGAATAGCTGTATCAACACATTGTTGAGTACCCCATGCAGGAACACCACACCAAGAGATGAAGTTCTCAGGAGAGGAGGTCTGTAAATGTGTCCCCCCCCCAAAAAAAATATCTAGTTATTGGTTGTATTCACTTCCTGTCTCAGGTAACCAACCAAGCAGTGCTGAAGTTGCCCACTATGAGTCTTGCCAGAGTCAGTGAGGGGCAAAGTAAATTCAAATTTGAAACTCAGCTCTTCTGTCCGGTACTATGTTCTCAGTGGAAAGAATCTATGCAATAAGCAAGTCTATGTACCATCATTACCTGTGGCTTATAGAAAGACTATCTTTCTGTTCTCTCAACTCTGGAATCTCTAGGGTCAGGGTTCCTAGTACCCAAAAGACAAAATTACTTCACAGTAGACACACCTAAAGTCTCCTAGAAATTCTAGAGTCCACTTAGCAATAGATAAAAAAAGTAGAACCTTCACACTGGAATGATCCATTGGCTACACAATATATGAGGAGCTAGGACTATCATAATTCATGTCAACAGGAAAGTGTAAGCTTGGCAGCCAGGTGATGTGGTTGGATGCTGGTCTGTGTCCTTCATTCTCCAATGATAATAAATAGATAAGTACAAACCCCTTTCTAAGAAGAGTATTGGATTCAGGAGTTTGGTTAGTTCAGAAAAATGTTTAGCGCACATCATGAAATAAAATAATTCAGAAACAGCACAGATAATTGTGAGGACAAGGGATGTTTGGAATGGATGGAGAAAAGGACAGTGAATATCTGCACTGGGCACACAATCGTGGCTGAAGTTTGTCTGCCTACTTTCATTTTTGTAATTCTCCTAAGAATAGAGGGGCATCCCTGGAATACTGGAGGGATTCCTGTAACATATGCATTTTCTACTACAATTTTTCTCCCTTATCTTTGCTTGATTAACTTGACTGATAGTCTTTAGTATTTTTATTAACATAAGTAATATTTATTAAACATCTATTACTTAGTAATCATCCTCCCAAAATATCAAAATACATCAGTAGAACAGCAGGAGAGGGGTTTATTTTTCTCTTAGTGTGTGCTCAGTGTGAAGGAGTCTTTTCCAGATTTCTAACCAATTATTTTTCAGTCTCTTATGTCCTGATCACATCTGCTTATTTTATTTAATATTTTATTCCGTTTGAAGAATCACATGTCTTACTTAAGTTCCTTGCAATTGTAAGCATATTAACTTTAAAAATCACTTCTGTATTTCTTAATTACATGAATTTTTTCTGAATAACTTAATTTTCTTTTGCATTTATCTTTTGCCTTTTTATTTAATTGCTATTTGCAAACATATTTTACACAGGCTGTACCATTTTTCCTTCTTTCTGCTTCATTCCCATGTATGAAATGTGTTGTTATGTTTCTTCCTCATTCTGGGTCTTCAGTTTACTACATTGTATTATTTTGTCAGTCATGTGGCCCAGGTTATGTGATTTTTTTTCCCTTCTAGTCATACAGATATGCAGGATTAAACAAGCTTTATTTAAATTTCTGTTGTAAGTTTTCTCTGCTCATTTCTGGTGAGCTATATGTTGCTTTGAACATGGGTGTTTCTTGTTTGGAGTTTCTAGCAGGGGAGCACAACTGCTCATATACATTTGACAGAAGAAAAGACCTCCTCTACTTAGGGTGTTCCTCCTCTTCAACCAGGGCAGCCCTGGGAGAGATGCATGAGAAGCAGTAAACGATGAAGGGGAGGCCCTCTTAGCCAGACAGACCAGCCACGGGAGGTCTAGAGATCAATGGTGTGAAAAAAGTCACAGCTAGATCTTCCCCTCATCCAATGGTGAATGTACCTCAAATACAAAGACCCATCTCCCTTTGGCCCCAGCTCCCTTTGGCACCATAGAGATACAGAGCCCAGTAGTTTCATACTCTTAGCCAGTTTAGTGTTACATATATGTATCTATTTAATTTTCAAGAGATTATTTCCATTTTACATGTATGTGTCTGACAATATGCTTTATTTTTTAAATTTATTAATCAATTGTTATATATTATTTTAAGCTGTACTTTTGGACTTTCAAGTATAAAACAACAGTAACATTTTGAACATTAGATATGCATGACCTCAGATACAATTATGTGTTTATAGCCATTTATATCTCTATCCACTTAGAACACTTAAGTACATAAATAGTATAGGCATTGTAGGTATATATGAATATATTATGTATATATATATATATATATATATATTGTATTTTTAGGGAAGGAATACTGAAATATGCTGCATGCTCAAGTTGTCTATAATTTGAGTGACTAAAATCACAAAAGAATAAATGCCAAGTAGATGCATCTTCTGTGACTTTTTTCCTTGAGCCATATGCCTATTTAATATTAGAGTTTGGGAGTGTGCGGCTGACATAATATGTAGGCCAGCTGCTGCAGAGATAAGCTCAGATGCAGCCAATCATAAGTTTGATGAAGAGTACATTTATGATTCATCATAGAAAAAAAGTTAGCAGACATAGCAGGCTTTTGAAAAGAATAAACTTGATTTAGACACAGTCTGGAACACTAAAATCAAACTGTAATACAGCTCTATTTTTTTTTTTTTACTGTTTTTATAATCTAACCAATAAGGCATAAGAGAAAAACACCACTAATGTATTCAAATTATTGCCTCAATTTTCTATTTAAAAAAATCGAGGGTGGGTCAAATAGCTCAGAGGATTAAAGCATCTGTAAGCAGGAGCAGGAGTTGGGGCTTTGATCCTCCTGCCTCCCGTGCCAGCCCCGCCCCTGTGGTGTTGGCCCCACCCCCAGCATGCACTGAGACAGCAATTGAGACTGGGCGTGATGGCATGCACCTTTAATCCCAGCTCTTGGGTGGCTGTAAACAGGCGGAAAACTTCGAGTCTGATCGAGTAGTGTGACCCTGAGAACTCTATAGGCCCTTCCGTAATATAGAAAAAAGAAAAAAAAAAGGAAAGAAAGAAAATTGAACTTTCAATCGAATGTTACCATGCAACAAGTTAAAGATAAATTATTAAGTCATGCAGGGGGCTGAAAATACATGCAAAGCTAAGGCACCATCGAAGCTATCAGATAGGATCTTAAAATAAGTATGTCCATTGAATTGAGTAAAAATAGAATAAGTCAGGGAATTTCTGAAGAGAAGTAATTTCTCTTAGTTCAATGAGAAAAAAGATTGGTACTAATAGTGTTTAGACAAGATATCATGTCTACATCTGGTACTCTGAATAACTACTAAGAAGACAACAATATACAATGTATTAATTATTGTAACTGACTGTCCTACTGTTTTGAAACTGTCTCATTGTTATTTTTTCTCAATAAAATTAATTTAAAAAATAGAAAAAATGTGTTTAACTTAAAAATGTTTGACAGCAATACCACAATGAAAGTAAAGGGTTAAATATAGTAAATTATTTGTGTGTTTACTGCTTTCTTTGGGTCATTGTGAAATGATGGTGATATTAGGCTTATGTGAGAATGAAGGGAATGCTTTAATCTATAAGAGAATCACTTTATTGGTAAAGAAAAAAACATAAAATTAACAACCGAGGAAGGAGGAAACAAAACGATAAAAATTACTTTATTTATCATAAGAGAGACAAATATCAAGAGATAGAAAATTCAGATTTCATACATGAAAACCAAATAATATTTTGGAAAGTATAAACATACACTCTTCAGTAGTTGCATTAAACATAATCATGCTTATTAACTACAATGTCACAACAAATCTGCAAATAAAAATAACAATGGAATACCTTCTCTGCTAGTACAATGACTAAAATTCTTAATTGCTTATAATACCAAGTACTAATTAGAATATGGAACCACAGGAGATATTACTCATTGCTGATAGGAAATTAAAAAATGGTATAGAGATTTTGGAATAGAATGGGACAGTTCCTTAAAAAACAATATATATTTTTATATGGTCTGGAAATCATGTTCCTTGGTATTTGCCCAAATAATTTG
>NDGM011073428.1:0-13175 GCA_002564305.1 Octomys mimax
CTGTGTATTCAAAGTGGTTAGAAGAGATATATAGTTACATTCTCTTAATGAATAGAGTGATTTATTCTAATGGTGTTTGTAGATAAGAAATCATGTCCGCACCTTGTACAGCAATTAACCACTGGGAGGAAAGTATGCAATGTGTTAATTATTGAAACTGTCCTACCAATTTGATTTGAAACTGTCTCATTGCTATTTGTGTATCAATAAAATTATGAAAGAAAAAAAACAAATGTAAATTTTGATTTTGGAGGGAAAGTAGTTGTGGCTCATTAGTTAAACAAATCATTATAAAACTACTTTGGCCTTTAGGAAAGTGTCATGTTATTGCTATCAATATAATTTAGTTTTTACAATAAGTTTCAGACTACTCTTAAGATTTATTTTTCTTAAACAAATTGGGAAAATAACATTGATTGCTGCTTTGAATTCTAAATTTTGATTTCAAAACCAGAAAACACTTAAGCTTGCTCTGATTGAGAGTATAGGGGCCAGGGAGATAGCTCAGTGGAATAAGCACTTGGCCTGGCAAGCGCAAGGACCTGAGTTCAATCCCCGGTTCCGAAAAAAAAAAGAGTATAGCTCAGTAGTAGAGCTCTTCTCTTGGATGCATGAGGTCCCAGGGCTCAGCCCCAGAATGCACCGCATAAGTAAATGAAAAAATAAACAATTAGATTCACTCTGCTATACCTGAGGAATGCAGGTAAATACTGATGTGACTTATACCCCATTGAAATATAAGAGAAAAACACAGTAGAGCAGAACAGCTTTGGTTTACTGCCTGTGCCACCGACACAGTCAAAGCGAAATTTCTAAGCATGTACAACGACACTGGAAATGAGCGCATGGTTTAAGGGTATGGGCTCCAACAGAGCAGTCCATCAGTGTGCAAAGCCCTATGCCTCGCAGTGGTGCAGCTTGTGTGGATGTGTGGGGTGACACTCCTGTGGTGTTAGTTTCAAATCAAAATCACACGTGCCGTCACTACCACTGCCGCGTGGGTTTGACTTTTTCAAACCCTTAACAGTCACTTTTTATATTGCTTATAAAAATGGTAATTGAACATGTTTATTCAGCCAGTCTGTCTCAAGCTTGACTGACAAAGATTGCAAAAAATTTATTTACTCTAAATCTATATATCCTAACTCAAAATGTGGTCAGAATTTCAAAGAAGCTATATAGCTTGCAAACAGGCATCTTATAATTCCTTGGGGCCTTTCTAGGAAATATGTTTAAATTCTAAGATGAAAATGCACATTTATAAATCACTAAGCAGCATGGTGGAAGCTTGTAATATTTTTCCTCTGAAAAGAGCTGGGTTAACTCACAAGACAAGAAGGTGGGTGGATCCTTTCTGTCTCCAGGAACAACAGAGGGCAGTGGTTGAGGGCACCGATTCCAGTCCTGTCAGCCCACGTCCATGCACCACTCTGGCAGTGGCTGAGTATAAAATTAGGGAGACCTCTTCAACCTGGAGTGCTTCAGACTCCTCAACTGAAATGCAGAGATAATTAATACATACTTTGAAGGGACTGTGGTCAAGACTGAGTTTATACACAAACTACTTCGACTGGAACCCAATATAGTAAACACTATGCAAGTATAAGCTATTTTTAAACCAGCTGATAGCTTCTCCTATTTTCACTGTAGCAGAAATTTTTTTTAAAAGGTATATTCCACCAGGGTAGCTGTATGTTTATGAAGGCAGTCTTCAAGGTTAGGCTCTGAGGAATTGCTATGATTGTCTTTCTTCTACAGGGGAAATGACTTCCTCTGCTTAAATTCTAATTGGTCACATAAAAGTTGCATTATCTCAGTGAAGGTGCTTAACAACTGTGCATCACAGTTTTTTGATTTGCAAAATCCAGGTAAAATCTGTCTTTCAAGACCGCTACAAGGATCCAGTATATAAACACCTCTAAAATGATTAGGACAATATATTATATATAATATATGCTCTGTAAATGTTAACTATTTTACTTGGACAAACAGAATGGATGATGATGATCATAAAGAATTGATGATGGCACTAAGTGGGAGGAAAGTAAGAGGGAAGCATCAGTGATGGGATAAAGCCTTATCTTCAGAAGACACTATCCATTGACAGAAAGAAGGACAAGGTTGAGTCAGTAGTTGGAATTTTAAAAGCTCAATTGGAAAGGAAAGTCCATGGATTTAAAGTTTTTAATAATACTTAATGTAGTTATTTTCCAAAGATTAATTTTCAACTATACTGTATATTTTTATGCCACATACTCATAAAGCTGTAGATATTTCCAAGATGTTTTAATCATTCGATATTTTGGACATCTATAATACTTAAAGGAATAGAAGTTATGTAAGCATAACAGTGGAGCATATAATGCAAGGGTGACTACCAAGTCATTAGCGCAGTTCCAGAGCAGCAATGTCACCTCACTGCTGTGGCCTGACTGAGACATCCTACACAGACAGATATGTTCACATAAAACGTAAAGTCTTATCTATCTTCATTGCACATGCGCAGTCACATAAACTTATACCTTCCTACACATATATCAATTAAAGCAAGAAGCCAGATCAAATATATTATTTTTCTATTTTAGAAATATAGTCAAATCCTAAAACTAGGAGAGGTGAATGATACTTACTCAACAAGATAATTTTTTTTTTAAAAAAAACCCTGCTTTTCAAGGATAATGACATTGGTAAAACAACCACAGATAAAATGTCTCCTGAATTATTTATTAGATCCTAAAGAATACACCTAACATTTACTTAAACAAAACTCCTACTGAAAAAGACATTTTTAAAAACTTACTTATAATCATAATGAGATGACTAGGCACTTTCATTTAAACCCTTGCTCCTCGAAGTATTGTTTATGACCCAGAAGCTTGTTACAAAAATCACTAGGAATGGGGATACAGCTCAATGACACAAGCACCTGCCTGGCAAGGACAAGGTCCTGAGTTTGATTCCTGCTGGTAGCACAAAGAAAAAAAAATCAGGAGAAATGTAAAATCTCCAAAGATAATGAATCATAATATAAACTGACAAAATCTGGGGGTGATTTTTATATACATCTACATATGATGACATTCACTTAAAACAATGATTTTCAATGCGTGTTTCAACTAAAATTTCATAGGATATATAAACAATAGTAAAACCCAAGACATACAATTGAAAATTTTATTTAATTATCCTTGAGTAGAGTAGCATCAGTTTTATTTTAAATCTATTGAGTGATTTTCTGTAATCCAGTCATTGAGAACAACTGGTCTAGGCAAGCAAAGTGTGTAATTTTTAAATTAAAAAATAATAATAGCCTTCCCATTGGCTCAGTTGTTTAGGTGACTGCTTAAACAAAGCAATCAAGATGCTGTGGTTTGATCCCCCAGATCCTCAAGCCTTACCAGACCTGCCCTGAAGGTATCTTGAGCCAGCCAAATAAAAGAAAAAAAAATCAAAAAAAAATAAATAATAATCCTTGTCATATAAAAATTAGAACAATCAAACATTGACCTTAAGAAAAGGTAAAAATGATACTTTCTTACATCCTCCAGAGCACAAGTCTTTTCTACCACTTAAAGCAATGAACCAATATTTGGGGAATCATAAATAGAACAAGAAAAATGGGTCAGAAACACCAAGGAAATATTTAATACATCAATCAAGGTAAGTCCCCATGAGGCAATGAATAAAACAAATGAATATAGAACATGCCAACCTGTTAGCATTTCGGAGACAAAGAACATGCAATGACTACAGCCTGGATAACAACAATAACAACAACAAAACAGAACCAGATGTAAATCACATTGACATGAATACCTAAAGAATAAAAAAATTGGTCAAAATTGAACAAAAAATAGTGAAGAACTGTTATTGTGTCTATATGTATCCCCAAAGCCTAATGCAGTCTTGGGAGATGATTTTTTCACAAATAACAAAGCTGAATCTAGTGTTCGTGATTGATTCATGGTTCAATGCTGGGATTAAGGGTGTGGGCAGGTAGCCTGCATAAAATATATGGGAAAGAAAGAGTCTTATCTCTCTCTTTTGTTATATATTCTTCTACCATGAGGGGTTACCCCTCTCCCATGAGCAATCTGCCTTGGAGCCAGTTGGATTATGCATTGAAATCTCTACAAACTAAGAGCAAATAAACTTTCCCTCCTTTAATTGTTTGCATCATGTATTTTTCTCAGACATGAGACAAGAAACAAATTTTGAACCAGGGAAGTGGGGGCTTGGTATGACATTATCTGGCCATGTGCCTCAGGAGTCTTTGAAACTGGTTTGTGAGGGAGGGTAAGAGTTAGGAAAGGTACAAAGAATCCCACTAAAAAAAGAGCTAGAACACCTGAGGAAGCACTTTATGGGAGAATCTGGTCAGAGCTCAGGAGACTGGAAATGTGATAAAAACCCGGTTGAGGAGGTTTCTTCTGGGAAGGACTGCATTGGCTGCCAAACTGAAGAGAATGCATGTTGTGCCTTGGCAACTAGTCTATCTCTAAGAATTACCAAAGTCCTAACAGTTTCAGCATGGCAATAATTTCCTTTTCCATAAAAGCTATTGCTTGCTAAAATATATCAGAGATCTTTATTGGTGAGAAGGAAAAGGAGAATATAAAACTTAGTTGAGGGCATCACAAGAAGCAGCAGGACTCCACCCTTTACAGCCTCAAATTGCAAATATAAAAGACTGCTTTGAAAAAGGAGCCCTAGATTCCCATATCCCAGAATGGGGACTGCCACACAACGTTACATAATGGTGGCAACATAGAAAACATGTTCCTCACAGTTCTATTCAGAATGCCCAGAAATCTAGGCACTTGACCCCTCCAGCCAGGGAAGAAGGAAGCCTGGCTATTATTTCAGCTGGCAGCAGAACTTGGCATGACGCATATGGTACTGGCTTTAGGTGCATGCAGAATGCAAGGGTTGTGGGGTCAGAAAGGCTTGTACCCAGATTTCAAAAGAAGGCCTGAGAAGCTAGACTGCATGCCCCTGAGAGGGTATTGTATGATGCTGTGTGTGTGAAGTCAAAGATATCATGGACATGAAAAGCCAGGAATGGGTGCCATCTGAAGAAGACAACAAGGACCAAGTAGAGGTGGCCCAAGAAGACAAGGTAGCTACAACCATTGGAAGTGCCATAGAGGCAGAGTCATCTAAGCCCTTTGGTGTTTACACTTTGCCCCAGATTGCCTCAGATGCTGCTCATGGAAGTATGGGACTTAATGTTTGCCCTGCTAGATTTTGGACTCACATTAGTCCCATTTTTTTATATCCCCCATTTGTTACTTTTGGAATAAAAATATCTATCTTATAATAATGAACACTGGAGGTGTTTAGCTTTTTGTTCATTAATACAGGAGCTCAAGGCTAAGTGTTTTCCTTAAATATCAATTGAGACTTGGGACTTGGACTTTGCAACCATGCTGAAACTGTTAGGACTCTGGAAATCCTTAGAGATAGGCTAACTGCCTTTTGTGTAAATGAATGTACATGAGTCTTTGTGGGACTAAGGGCAGAATGTTATGGCACATGTCTAGATGCAGCCTCCAGTGTATCTAGAGGGCACAGGCTATTTATGTGGCTCTATCTGGAGTTTGTGATTGATTCTGGATTCAATGCTCACATTATGGATGTGAGTGCTACTCCTGCCCTAGGGCACGTAGTCTACATCCAATATAAGGAGGAGAAATTGTCTTTACCTCTTGTTGGTTGCTTTTGGAGTCTTCCACTGTCATTCTTGAGTCTCCCTGAAGTGAGCCCCCAGTTTCCTGCAAGGTGTTATAGCTCAAGGAGAAAAGAACAAGCAAGAGACAAAATAACAGCGCAGCAGGGATCTGGATAGGCAACTGTTCAGGGGAAACAAAAGGTCATGAAGCAGCTGGAACACTGGTATTTATTGATCATATTCACATTAAGGAAAATGATAAGCAAACTGCTGTGGATGTACCGTGTAAGCAGCGAGGCAGGAAAGACTTGAAAAAGAGGTAACAAAGCATTCTTGAAAAAGAAAAAAAGAAAAAAAAACACAATAGCCAGATTCAGGCTGTGGGTGACAAGTGATCTGTTTGTACATATTTCTGGGAAGAAATATTCTCTGGAGTCACATAAACCTTGGCAGAGATGTTATCTCATATTGTCACCCTGCAACCTCACAACCCTCTTCTCTGGGCTCAATTACGGCTGTTGGAGAGGGGCACTGCAGCCCAGAACATGGCCCCTGGCTCCTGTGCAGACACATACACAGCCTTGGACAGACTCACTATCGAAATCAATTTAGGGAAGTCACCCCATTGAGCCTGCACCACTCACAAGTGAGCATCCTCATAACCGGATCTAGAGGAGAGCAGTGTGGCAGTCCTGGATAGCCCCGGACGGCTGCCCTCCTACCATGTGGTGCAGTCTGCCATGCTGTGCCTTTTGATCTGAGTGTTAAAACCATTAAAATCAAGTTATTACTATAAGGCATTTACTGAATCCTGATCAAAATAGGGGTTTTAACAGAACTAGGAAAAACAACCTGAACATTTAAATGAAACAGGATACAGACTTATCAAAGCAATCCTAAGTAGCAAAAACAAAACACAAGACCTCGTGATTCTTGATTTCAAGTTATACTACAAAGAAACAGTAATTAAAAATCAACATGGTACTGGCACAAAAACAAACATTTTGATCAATGAAACATAGTTGAGAACCTAGGAAAAACCTCAGGCATATTCATCCATCTAATCTTTGTAAAAGGAACAGAAAAATGCAGTAAAGAGAGCCTCTTTGACAAATATTGCTGGGAAAATCAGGTCTCCACAAGCAGAATAAGGACTTACATCTCTTTCCCCATATGAAAATCAAATCAGTGGATCAAAGATAGAAATACTAAAATGGAGACCCTGAATCTGCTGGAGGACAACATAGGTAAAACCCTTAAAAACATAGGTATAGTCAAGGACTTCCTGAAAAGAACACTAATTGTACAGAAAATGATACCCAAAACAAAAGATTAAATTATTATATAACAGAAAGATCACTGGAAACCCAAGATGCAGAATGTGTTTTCAAATTTTTAAGTGGTCATAGTACTTTTTCTAACAGAACCCTAATTATATTGATGGAAAACCTATATAAGTTTTAAAAGAATTATTCAGATGAAATGGCTCTAGTTTATACAAAGAAGGAAAGAGACTTTTGTATCTCAGAAATTTCCGGTAAGGAGACTGACTCACAAGTATGCAAGGAGAAGATCCACGCATCTTGAGGATGGGAACAAGAATCATAGAGAATAATTTCGGCAGGATAGCACTGTGGTATAATTATATAAAGCTTAAAGGATCAAAATAGACCCAAATGAATTCACAACTGTAACTTATCAGTAACTCTGTATATCTCCAAGTATTCCATTTCTACACAGAATGCGGGCAGTAAGTTCTGTAAGCCTGTTCCCTGTTCTATGCCACATTATTGAAGAGAGACTGACTGAAGCTCCCAACCCTTCAGTTGGCCAAAACCACAGACTAGAGCTGTGCCCCAAAAGCCTCACCTCTACTTGGGTTTAGTTTAGTTGACAAAGCACTACACTTTGAGCCTGAGGTCAGTTCTGTGAGTTAAGGAGTTTTCAGACATCAAAAGAGGATGAGCATGTTTTACAGGTGGAAGGAATGTAAATGGCTTGTGGCAAGCTGTCATACAGTGGCAGCTTAAAACAAAATGTTTTGACATTTCTCTCATCAAGGGGTGGTACTAATGATCATGACATTTACCTCCCAGTCTTTTGGCCATTAGAATAAGATTAATGTTTGGGGGAATAGGACCAAAACAATGAGTCGCATGTCTCGTCTTTTGACATTGTGCTGATGGGACCTAGCCACAATGCTGTAACAGCAAAGCCAAGGGGATCCTGACCAGGCCCATGACTTGAAACAGACCAGTGAAGAACAAAACCAAGCCCTCAGCAATCAACCAATACTAGTTTAGCACCTTAGAGCGAGTGCTCCTGTGTAAGTAGACTGTATTATTTATTGTTTTATGGAACAAAGCTTGGGGATAGCTTTTTAGGCCCTGAAGATAAGTGATATAAATTTCCTCTGCAAACTAAAAGAAGTGAACTTCACATCTGTAAACTTGCATCCCTTGTGCCATTCATAATTTTTTAACCCAAGTAGTATCTAAGTATCTTTCTGCTAAATGACATGCTATTCCAATATATATCTATTGCAATACATTTTTTCCCACTGGTCCTAGACAGTACTTCCAAAGAGGGCTTTATAATTTGAACATGAAGTAGGCCACAATTCAAAATTTTCACAGAAATGAAACTTCACAGAAGGTGAACATATTATAATTCACCAGAAAAACAGAACCAATAAGAGATTCACATACATAATTTTTAAAAGATTTTGGCTCATGGTATTATGGAGGCTGGCAAAAACAAGAACTATAGTCTATATCCAAGTTGGAATTTGAAAGGTAGAATGAGGGACAGTTGATGTTCCACTCTGAAGGTTCTTGGGCAAGAGAATTCTCTCTCAGTTAGGGCCCAGTTTTGTTCTGTTTAAGCTTGTAATTGATCAGATGAGACTCAGGCACTTTAGGAAAGGCCATCTTCTGTAGGGAGTCTACAAATTAAACATTAATCTAGTCCCCAAACTCCTGTACACAAGCACCAAGAATAATATTTAATCAAGTATATGGGACCTAATGACCTAATAAAGGTGACATGGAAATCATCATGGTGAATATTTATTGCACTGTATATAAATTATAGAGTATGATGTTTCAATAGGCATACAGTAATATGATTATTACTAATACACTAAAAG
This sequence comes from Octomys mimax, assembly GCA_002564305.1. Classification (NCBI taxonomy): domain Eukaryota; kingdom Metazoa; phylum Chordata; class Mammalia; order Rodentia; family Octodontidae; genus Octomys; species Octomys mimax. Next base: position 8,820 of record NDGM011073428.1, read on the forward strand.
ATCCAAAAATCACAAATACTGAGGTTTTAGAACAAATGAACAGTTGTGAAATATACTAAAGGTAGTGTTTTTTCTCTCCCCAAAAGTCATTCCTTGGATTCTGTATCATATCTCTGCTATTCCTTTCTCATCCTGACCTTGAAAAAAATAAATTTAATTTTTTCTCACTATAGGAGAAATATTACCGCTTAACTTAATTTCTATGTGTTTCTTTTTTCAATCTGTCTTTGAAAACCCCTAATCATAGGTTTGCATTACCTCCTCCTGCTGCAAGTCCTTAATTGAATGTCCTACTGTTACATAATTATATAGTACATGCAAAGCATATCCAGTTTGCACTGGATACATAGCAAACTTTTTAATCAAACTCTACGGTTTAATGCTACCTTTTTAGCCATATATAACTTTGAAAAATTATTTCAGACAAACTCAACATCAACGTTGCAAGTCTCTTACACAGATTCTTGCCTTTATATAATTTGATGAAGCAAGTATTAGTCTTTAAAAACAGCTGATCATTAACAATTAATATTTTCAATGACATTAGAATTCTTGTGAACACTATATGTCATTACAGAATGTTTACTGAAAGTAATTGTCATTTCAAGGGCAAGAATAAAAATGTCCCAAAGAATTTTGGGCACAGCCTAGGTGCAATTACACAGTTAATTATTATATCTTGCTTCCAAATTTGCAAGGATTGCTTTGCTTTTTTTAGAATTGGCAATTATAGGGTAGCATTAAGAAAGTATGCATTCTGTATTAATGCAGACATTTCAGTCATTTGGATGCCTGTTCAAAGCCAGTTAAATTGTCATAGAAACTCTTACATATATTCTTTGCTTCTTGCCCATTGGTTTATCATTACCGCATTAAAATTTACGTGTTATCATTGAATTGGATTTGATGCCTGGATCTGTCACTTATTTATTGTGTGACCCTGCACAAATTACTTGCCTCCCAAAATCTCAAGTTTTCTCAGCTCTATAATGAAGATAATTATAACTCCCACCAGAGAGGATGGCAGTAAGAATTAAGCAAAGGAGATATCTGGGATGTTAGCGGAGGGCCTAACACATCATTATACTTCCAATGTTATCTATAATTGCTTTCAATATACTTTAATTAGTATTATTTCTGAAATAAATAATGAGAAAATGTCCTTGTTTTGACTCCTTAGGAGAATGTGAGTCCTTTTTTAAAGAAAAGTTTGAAGTCACTCATGTATCTTGGGCTCTATGAAACTATAACACAAGTTGATGCTTTCAAGTGAAACTGAGGACAACTTCAAAAGCTCTTAAATCATGTTACTTATCATTCCCTTGTTCAATAATGCATTTACTTTACATTTACTTTATTCTTTACATTCTTCCTTGTAGTTTCTGATTCGTCCTACATGGAAATCTGGGAAGTTTTTGTTTCTCTTTGTTCCTATTCTTCATCTTTTCATTCCTGTTTAATCCTCTTGGGCAGGTAGTAACTATTCATATGTGCTGAGTCCAATTTCTCTTCATCAGCATGTGTCACTTTACAAATTTAGGAAAGGAAATATAACATTCTTAGAAAGGCCACACGGTGTTGGTTTAGAAAATTGTAACATGTAGCGACTCAAAGAAGGAACAAGTAGGAGGACCAATCATGAATTCATGTGCCCTTATTGGAAAAAAGGACCCTTAAAAAAAGCACTAAGATTTTTGTATATGTAAGATAATATCAAATAATAAAGATACATATTAATCAGTATTATATCTCCTTGTAGAACAGAAAAATACTATATATAGGGTATAAGTATTTTCTCATTGCATGATTTTTTTTTTCAAATTCAGTCACTATTGTGAAGAATGGAGTTAAAGAAATTAGATGATAGTATTATTAGTATGTTTATATCACACACACACGCACGTGTGCGCGTGCACACACACACACACACACACACACAGAACAAAAGAACACTTTTTCTTGAAGTCCTCATCAAACTACATATTTTCTGATTTGACCTAACAGAACCTGAAGCAGCAAGTCTGAATGCATCAACATCAACAAAGCATGTTTGGGGAAATGTTTTGAGTAGACTTGAATCAAGAGTTAGCAAATTCCATTTTTATCTAGTAACTTGATTCGTGATAATTATTGAATTGTTATCTGTTATGAAACCTGGGAATTTGTTTTTGAAATACTGTAGAGAAAAATATTTACATGTTATGTTTCTTCAAGTAGGAAAACGCAATGAATTATTTGAGGAAATATGTCAAGATTACACATAAGTCATACATTTTTCTTCAATCACACATGCTGATGAAAAGTGAATATTTTTATTGAAGACTCAGAACAGAAAAATTACCATACTAATGCTGATGTAATTCCTTCCCATCGGTATGGTCCCACAACCATTTTAAAAGAAAGTTTAGGGGCCAGCCAAATAGCTCTGCGGATTAAAGAGCCTGCTTAGGCAGAGGCAGGGGCCTGGAGTTCTATCCCTGGCCTGCCTGCAGGCCCCATCCCTGGGGCTTGCTGAGACAGCAATTGAGACTGGACGTGGTGGTGCACACCTGTAATCCCAGCACTTGGGAGGAGGTAAACAGGAGAATCACTACGAATCCTATCTACAAAGTGAGACGCTGTACATCCTATACACCTGTCCTAAATATGAGAGGAGGGGGAGAAGGGAGGGGGGAGCAAAGGGGGAAGGGGAGGGGAGGGGGAAGGGAAAGGGAAGGGAGGGGAGAGGGAGGGAGAGGGGAAGAGAGAGGATGGGAAGGGGAGGGGAGGGGAAGGGGAAGGGAGAGGATGGGAAGGGGAAGAGAGGGGGAAGAGGGAGGGAGAGAGCAGGGCAGGGGAAGGGGCAGGGGCAGGGACAGGGAAGGGCAGGGCAGGTCAGGGTGAGGGGAGAGGAGAGAAAAGTTCAGCCTCAGATGCACCCAACAATTGAAAACAAGGCAAGCTGTGTTGGCTTCCCTCGAGCCTCCAGGCCTCACTGTGGGTCAGGGGTGTGATCTGCCTGCTATTCACCTGCCAAGTGTCCCCTTCTAAGAAAATGGGAGGGGAAGCAGAGTACAGGGCAGGGCGGGCCTCCATGCAGTACTGGTCAGGATCCTTTTTATGTTGAAGCTTAATACTTGGGGTTGAAATAAAATAAATATCTAAGATGGAGAGAAAGGTAGCATTTTAATTTCCATGACTACCTGTTTTTTTTAAAGCACTTACAAGGAAAACACAATTACCAGTTATTTTAAATTTGCTGAAGTATTCAAGATAGATTTCGTTTGTATGCTCTGCTGTATTAAAGTGTAGATGGATTAAATTAGTTTTGCCAGCACTCCAAAGCTAAAGGGGTAAAGTAAGCTCTAAACAAGTGAAAGAACCAGGTCAGTATATCTGACCAGAGTTTTGCAAATAGATTACCATTGCTGTACGCTGCTTAAACTGGAAATGTAAAAGTGCAGAAATCAATGAGCTCTGTTTCAGGTCATAGTGAAAAATCTATGCAAGAGAAATATTATTTTATATCTTAGCCTAACTATTTCTGGCCCCTGAAGTATCAACATTTTTTCATTGTTTTAGAACCTTTGTAGAAACATTATTGGTGACTTTTACTCTCTAGATACTAGTCATAATACTCATAATAGCTTTGAAAGAAATCTGGTTTCCAAAAGGAAATTTTTGATGCACATATCTTATGGATATGCATTAGAATAGCAGGTGGAAAATTAATGTTCAGTATTAGTACTTAAGTTTAGAAGGTACCTAATACCTCAACAAATCACTTCTTTAATACCCTGTTTCTGTATTAATATAGAAGCTCTATAGGAGCTAGGGATGTGTTTCAATGGTAGAGTTCTTGCCTTATATGCACAAGGACCTCGTTTCAATCCTGGCACCACAAAAAATGTCGATAGAAGTCCTATAAAACAGTTCCCACCACTCCTATTAACTTGCTCTGTAGAGTCACTGTCCTTCCCACAAATCCAACATTAATAAATTATTATTACTTGTCAACAATTTTGTTGCACTGACAATTAGAAATTCATATGTTATTAGGTGTTTGTACAAATAAGGGAATTTTTTCAATTATGATGAGATCTGCTGGTATTCAAAGTAACCAGATCTGGGGTCTGCAAGTTCATTCAGTGGACAAAAGTGCCTGATTAGGCAAGCTTCGGCAAGCTCAGGAACTGTGGTTGGATCCCCTGCACCACATGCTGCTCTAGCCCTACTCCCAGGGCTGGCTGAGCTGTTCAGAGAGTCCGGGCATAGTGGCACATGTCTGTAATCCCAGTGCTGGGGAGTCTGAGACAGGAGGATCACTATGAGTCCAAGCTGCATAGTGAGACCTTGTAACAGCCAAATACATTAAAA
>NDGM011073435.1:0-11597 GCA_002564305.1 Octomys mimax
GCTTTGCTAAGCTTGTTCTAAGTAGGTGCTTTAGACCACTGAGCCATCTCACCAGCCCATCAACTTGCTTTCTTAACAGATTTTATGTTGAGAGAGATAAAAGTATAAGAAGAAGTGTAATGATGGTGGTGGTGGTAGTGATGGTGGTGGTTGTGGTGTGCATGTATGTGTGTGTGTGTGTGTGTGTGTGTGTGTGTGTTTCAGAGAAAGACAGAGACAGAGAAGGGGGGATATCCAGAGAAAACACTGAAATAGTACACAGTGAAAGAGCCACATCAGCCTGGCATGGTGGTGCACACCTACAATAGCAGCACCTGGGAGGCTCAGGCAGGAGGATCATTGTGAGTTCAAGACCAGCCTGGACTACAAAGTGCGCTCAGGGCCAGCCTGAACTGCACAGCAAGACCCTGTCTCATAAAGACCAAAAGAAAGAGCTATGTCTAACTCACCCCACCTGGGCGGTGACTTCGACACACATTTGTGTGTAAAATTTTTACCACTGTTTGTGTGATGTTCTGTATCGGGGATGTTTTTTAAAGTGCCTGTAATTTGTCTACCTAATAAAAAGAAGACCTCCCAGGGCAGCATAGAAGTCAGCCATATTACTGATTAACACAATGTTTTCATGTTGTCTGGGACATGCTCAGCATCCAGATTCCAGAGAATACTGTATGCCTTGAAGAAGAAATTATGTGGCCAAGATAGACAGTTCTGATAGGCAGAAGTAATATCTCCTTGCTCCAAGGCAGTTCAGACTTTTCAGAGCGCTTCCGCTGCCTATTACCCATTGTGCTCTTCATAGCGGCCTTAGAAGCTAAGCAGGGTAAACAGTCTATGAGTCACAGATCCTGAAAGAGCTTTAAGACAGAGCTAATGGCCTGCTTGGGGGTCACACGGTTCATTCACTGCAGTAGCGTTACTAAACCCCAGCGTCCTGCATGGTGCCAGAAACGGGGCCACGAGAATAGAGGGTAGGAAGACAACTGTACGGGGAGCACTGCTCAGTCTAGGTGGGCAGATCTTGTCCTTGGCGTCTGTCCAGCACTGAGCTGGCTGCCCTGTTCTGTTAACACTGGAATCCTCAATCCAGAGAGCAATTGCCTACAGGGACTGAGGGTTTGTTTGTTTGTTTATTTGCTTAGTTATTGTTTTTATTAGTACATGGTTGTAATACATCATGAGTACATTCGGCCATGCAGACTGCACCAAGAAGGCGTACTTCAGTTTCCGGCTCCTTCCAAATCCACAGCTTCCTCCAGCCCTTTGCCAGCTCCTAAGGCTGAGGTTACTGGGCACACAGAAGAAACCACACGTTTCACTGCCTTGAAAGAGCTGGCAAGCCCGAAAAGTCTCGACCTTCCCTGTAGTTGCTTAGGGGCACAGTGCAGGTACCACACTAAAGCCGACCTCTAATCCTGCTCCCTGTGTGTTCCCCAGGGAAATGAAGAGTCAGCACTTCGGAGGCGCTGGATAAGACCAACAATAGCTTATTGTGCAGGCCGTGGCCTGTGGTGCCCTCTTTTGCCCTTGGCTTGCTGACTCTGTGGCTATTCCTGAGTCTCAGAGCCTCGCTAGAGAGCCACAGCAGTGAGCACAGTGAGCACAGTCCCCACAAGTCCCACATGCACTGCTTCTCCTAAGCAACCTGGCTGCACAGAGCCACGTGTGGCCGACCAACTGTAAGTGGAGGTCATTCAGGCAGCCAGTGGTGGTAGTACTTGGCCAGATTCTTCATCTTTTCTGATTGGCTGTTCCACACTGTTTCTGAGGATTCAGTGAATGAAATTCAAACCCCTGCTGCAAAATGAAATCTGGAAGAAAAACAGTGTAAAGAGACAGTAACTAAGATGTGAAGCCCTGGTGGGCTTATTTGGGTTGTAATGATTCAATTCTCTGCAAGAGAGAAGAGCCTCAGCCTTCCCTGTGCATTTCAACTTTGTCATGCCCAGTCCTTAGCTGACACTTTAGCCCAAAGGGGTCCATTCAGGTCTCTGAGAGCCTGTAGGGAGGATGTTTTCCAGAGCACTGAAGCAAACTGGGTGCTGCTCATTGGCTTGGACTTAGCCACTCTGAAAACAATAAATGGATACAGTAAATTGCCCTCAGTTCCTCTCTAGGAGTAAGTCAGGGAGCCCACTTGCTAGCATTGTGAATTCTTTCTTGATGTAGGGGCAACAACTGTAAACCAGACACAAAAGTTGGGGGGACTGTGGAGGGGTTACATGGAACAAAGTATAGTTGACTATTTTCTGCCAACCCTCTTATTTATTTTTAATGTATTTTAGTACAGTGTCTACAGGGTCTCACTACACAACTCGAACTCATAGTGATCCTCCTGTTTTCAGCCTCCCAAGTGCTGGAATTACAGCACACGCCACCACACCCAGTCTCATTCGCCATCTCAGCACACCCTGCGGGCGGGGCTGGCACAGTACACAAGGGATCGAACCCTGGTCCCTGCACCTGCCAAAGCAGGCACTTTTGTCTGCTGAGCTATCTGGCTGGCCCCTACCCTCCTTTAAAAAGCAGCTTGAGTTGCAACAAGCCTGCTGAAATTGTACACGGCCTTTTGCTTCAAGGACTTTGAAATTAGCATTGTTGATTTTTCCTTTCTCTTGCCAGCTCTCTGTCCTGTCTCCCTCATGTTTTCTGTTTGCCGTCTAGATGATTTTTAAATAGAATCGCTCTTTGTATGCAAGCCCTTTTGACTTTCCCCATGCCCAGAACTATGGTTATATTTTCTTTCTGAAAATAAGCGACAGGGCTGGGGAGGTAGCTCGGTGGTCTAAGTGCCTGCCTGAAAATAAGTGACACAGTTTAGTGCAGATGCAGAACGGCTTTGTGGTCACCAAAGGGGGAACTCCACAGCCCCCGAAAGGGCGCCAACCTCTGTTGTGTCGAAACATCCCTGTTTCCATCAGCTAGACCTCTGTGTTACTGATGCGCCGAAAGGGTATAAAAGGGAAATCAAACGTGCTTTCATATCATTATGAGCCCTGTGCAAACACGGCATCGTGGACAAAAGCTTGCCCGAGCCCGCAATAAGGAGCTGTTTGTCCTGGCTGCCTGGCTTTAATAGCCGGAGCAGGGCTGAGCTGAGAGTAGTGTAATGTGCTCTGCTATGATTTTGCTTTCTGGGGCCAAAATTTGACAGATGTCATGGGACAGAGTTCACCAGGTGGAAGTTGAATCAGAGCCTCCACCGGGAGCCTTGAGCAAATGCCACGTAGCACAGGCTCAGCGCTAGGAAGAAACCTGCCAAAGAAATTGCACCCAGCTACAGAAAAGCCGAGGGATCGTCTGGTGTTTGCGCTTGTGTGGGGGGATTAGCTGGCCACAAATACCAGGAACAGGACGCACGTCTGCCTGCATCTGACGCAAGCAAAGAACAAGCCTGCACTTGGGTTAGAACAGTCTCAGCCTAGTGCCCTAAAGAGCATGGATGTACCAGTGCAGTGCCTGGGTACTGATGGAGGAGTTGGTTTCTTGACCAAAACTATTTTAATCAATTAAACCCCAGGTCCGAGTGCTTCGCTTGCTACTCAGGCTGTGTCTTCTCACGCTGTGCTGCCCGATACAGTACCGCACCCCGCACGTGGCTAGTGAGCCCCCAAAGGGAGCTAGTCTGAGTTGTGACATGCGATATGGTAAAAATAAGCTTTGGATTTTGAACAAATACCCCTAATTGTGAAATACGTCATTAATAATTTCGTATTAAGGGCATGTTAGAAATATTTTAGATATGTTTGGTTAATAACAGTATTGAAATTAATTCCTTATGTTCATGTTTACGTCTTTTAATGTAACTACTAGAAAATGAAAATCACGTATCTGCCTGGCAAGCGTAGGGTCCTGAGTTAATCCCCGGTACCGCAAAAAAAAAAAAGAAAAGAAAAGAAAAGAAAAAAAAAAGAAAGAAAGAAAAAGAAAATCAGGTATCCATGGTGATGTCTTATGGCGTGGGGCTAGCCCATGAATGAAATTTAGGTTTGTAGCGCCATCTGCTGGCCCATTTGAAGCAGCCGCAAATACAAGCAAACATCTGAGCTGGGAACGGGTTTCTGCCCTAGCAAAATTCAAGCCTCCTTTTTAAGTTTCTGAAGCAGAACCAGAGCTGAAGCCAGGAATCCCTAAGTCACCAGCAAGAGCTTTAGAAGGTGTAACAACAAGTTCCTTGACGATGTAAGCCTGTGTTCCTCACCTAACGGGCACTGAGAAAACAGAGACACCCTTGGTTTGCTTCTCAGCTACTGCACAAGGGTTCTGATGCGCACTCAATTTTATTAGTTTCTATTCTCTTCTTAAGAAATACATCGAGAGCTGGGGCGATAGCTCAGTGGTCTAAGAGCCTGCCTGGCACGTGCAAGAACCTGGGTTCGATTCCCAGTACTGCATACCATGCCAGCCTCAGTAACCTGGGTGAGCCATGCTGGCCACCAAAACCAGGTGTCATGAAGCATACCCGTAGTCCCAGCACTGGGGAGGCTGAAACAGGCAGATCACTATGAGTCCATGCTGCATAGTGAGACCCTATACCAAATAAATAAAGAAATAAAAGATTAAAAGAGAAAGAAATACATCAAATTGCATAGGATCATAACCAAGTGTTTAACCATGTAAGAAGGACACTACCCTCTCTCAAGAGTGTTTATTTGCCTGGACTTTTCAAATAGGAATCTCATTGATTAAGTGCCTACATGGGTTGTCTATTGATGCATAAGAAATCACTCCCAAACTTAATGTCCTAAATCAACAGTAATCATTTAACATCTCTCAATTCCACAAGTCAGGAATTGAGGAGTGACTCGGATGAGCAGTTCTGGCTCAAGATTCCTCGTGTGTTTAAAGTCAGGTGTTGGCTGCGCTGCAGTCAGCTGACAGTTTGCAGAGCTGGAGAATCCATGTCCAACGTGGCTCATTTGCACAACCAGCAAGGTGACGCCAGCTGTTGGCCAGAGCATCAGCTCCTGTCCACCTGGGCTTCTTGCAGAGCTACTTTAGTGTCCTCAAAGCATGGCAGATGGTATCCACCAGAGTGTGCAATCTAAGAGGCCTAAGATGCAGTACCTTTTATGACCTAGCCTCTTTATAAAGAAATGTCAACATCATACTGTGAAAGAAAATGTGAGACGAAACAGCGACTTAGGGGAAGTGTTTGCCAAACTGCCAAACACTTGCCCAGCTTCCTGCATAATACTGTACAGGTAAAAAGCACTCCCTATTTTTCAGTTGAGGAAATTGAGACTCGGGTTGAGTAGCTTGCCTGATGTCTCATGTCTGCTAAGAGAGACTAAACCCGGTTCTGACTCCTAGGCCATGTTGCTGGGGCCTGTCCAAGGGATCTCCATGCTGTTGTAACTGAGAATTACACTTATGGATCTTTCCTGCATCCTCAATATGTGCAGGACTCTCTTCAGTCCCATGGGCTAAGACATCCTTAGGTACTGTCCTATCTAACTTGTCATTTTGTTGAGTTAGGCTGTTTTGTGAAACGTCTCAACTGTGAGTCCTCTTTTTAGAAATGTTGCAGTAATAAAAAAAAAAGTCACATTTTCCAACATTTTTACATGTCACTTCCTTCCAAAAATCTCAGAGATCATAACCATACTGTAAGTTCTGTGAGTGTTCTGCTGATTATTTAAATATGTCACCTTAATTGTTTTTGAAACAGGAAAGAACTACTACTTGCTTTAGTAATTTCCATAGTATTTAATAATCTGTACAAAAAAGGTTTTACATTTTCTGATGTTTTTGCCCGCTGGAATTAAAATGCAGCCACATAACCCTCCCCCTGTTATTCTTGGTTTCAGGTCAAACTTCCTTTTCCTGTAGATCAGATCACAGATCTTCCAAGGAACGATTTCCAGATGATGATTAAGATGCACAAGCTAACCTCAGAACAGTTGGAGTTCATTCACGACGTCCGGCGGCGCAGCAAGAACCGCATTGCCGCTCAGCGCTGCCGCAAGAGGAAACTGGACTGTATTCAGAATTTAGAATGTGAAATCCGCAAATTGGTGAGTTCACCCATCAGCAGTCTGAAGTGAGCAACACAGATATAAAGGTTGCAGCAATGGCAGCTGAGGAGATGGGCGGATGTTCACCCTTTTTAAAGTTTCTCACAAGATAATATCTGCGGCATGTGTGGATATGCAAGGGTGTAAGAGTATGTCATATTCTTCAGCCGTCCATATAGAATTAGTTCTTTTTGATTGTTCATTTGACATGTAGTAATAGCTAGTGCTTATTAAATGCATCTTTGTACCAGGTATTCTTGGAAACTACTTCTGGTAGTCTCCCATGCCTGCCTGTCTCTTACCCGGTCACTAGGGGAAGATAATGCTGAAAACCCTGAAGTGGCATTGTCCTGAGGCTCCATCTTAAATTATTGCTGTGGATGATCACATTTAATCTACACTTTAACCCCCTAACTAGGAAGTGTTTTATTCCCACTTAAAGGGCAGCAAGCTGTGATGTGGAAGGATTAAGTATCTTTCCAGGATAAATAGAACTTGAATGCAAGCCCAGGTGTCTGACTCCAAGTTGTGTGGCTTTCGCCACTGCTTTATTGGCCTTCCACTGGAAGAATGTAGATTAGAGACAGAATACCTGCCCACAGAGAGGGAACCGCTTGACAAGATGAGGTCCTGGCACACTCTGCAGTATGAGAGAGTGCTTGATTTTGTAGTTCTCCCTTACAGTGGCCGCTATCCCTTCCCAAGCTCCCCCATGTTGAGTTCTGAGCCCCCACTACATGTATCTCTTTTTCCTTGAAAATCATCCTTAAATTACAGGAAGTAAATATGGAGCAGCCTCTAGTTCCCAGCTGTAGCTTTAACCTCATTAAGCTTGACCTTTCTGCACACCAAATACGGGGAACTCGTCTCCAGTCCATGACAAACTGAAGAAGGGACAGGCCAGATAATATGGGTGATCCAAGTTTGAGTCCTCAGACTATTTTCAGCAAATTCCTTGCCTCGTGGCAAGCCACCGCTGCCCTAGTAAGAATCTACGAGCAAATATGAGCTGGTCGAGAAGCACAAGGAGGAGTTATATGCTATTGAGATAGGCCTGGTGTTCAGGGCTTTTAATTGTTTGGCCCAAAGCAAGATACATCTGCCTGTGTTCAGTAACTCTCATCATCTATAAAGAAAAACCAAAGCTCTGAAGAAAGATATATCTTAGGAGAGGTTGGATATCAAATACCAAGGAGTCAGATAGAAGGGATAAACTGCAGTGTTCCCCAACACAGCAGAGTCATTGTAGCTCATGGTGATTTGTTATATATTTTATAAAGAACTAGAAGACAGAGATTTGAAGATTCCCAACACAAAGAAGTAATAAGTGGCTAAGGAGATGGAAATGTTGATTAGCCTGATTTGATCATCACACGTTATTTACATACACTGAATTGTCATATTGTGTCCCATGAATATTTACAATCATTACGTGTCAACTTTTTTAATTTTTTTGTTTTGGGGGTTTGTTTTGTTTTGTTTTTGTGGAACCCGGGATTGAACTCAGGCCCTTGTGCTTGCCAGGGAAGCGCTTACTCCCCTGAGCCATCTCCCGGCCCCAGCTTTTAAAATTTTTTAAATGTACCCTGTCTTTTCTGAGCTAATCTGTAGCAAGTATTTCCTTCCACTCACTTCCTGGGACTTGACCCCAATAAAATCAAACTGTCAGCAATACCCAACAGCCCCTGATAGTTCATGCTTTTGCATTTGTGCCTGTGCTGTTTCCTTTCTGCTTTGGACATGTCTCGCTGTTGCCCTTCTCTGGTATCTTTGTGCTTTAAGAATCAAGTCACGTATCTCCTCTCCCTGCCTTTCCTGCCCCAGGTAGGCTGGGCCTCTGTCCCGGAACCCCGATGTGGTCTCTAGTTTATCATTCAGTCTTGCATTATCTGAGTAGTGTCTGTGCCCCCAGCCCTCAGCCCCCAGTCCCAAACTGCAGTCTCCTCAAGGACAAGGATAGTGGTGATCATCCCTGAGTCTCCAGCAGTGGAATGGTCATCTTTCAGGGAATGTCATTTGCCCTAGAGCTTACTAGGAATTCTAACCATGAGGGTCAGGAAATTATAAGTTTCTTTTCTTTTCCAATCTGTTTGCTTGCTTGCTTGCTTGCTTGCTTGATTTGCCCTGCTGGGATCAAACCCAGGGCCTTACATATGCCAGGCAAGCATTCTACCACTGAGCTACATCCTCAGCCCCAATGTTTTAATAACCACAAAATGTAACTTAAACCACACAAAGAAAAGATGTTCTGCTGGTGAACGTAGGTCATCTGAAAGTCTGGCGCACTGGGTGACCGAGCCCACCAGTATTAACCTATAGGGTCCTAGGCGTGTGTCCAGTGACCCATGCTCAATGTTTCTCTTCAGGGGTAGAATTAACTCTACCTATACTTAAGAAATGCCTGACCCTAGTAATCTGCATTCTGCTTGGTGTGACGTTGTGATCCTGAACAAACTATAAAATCTATATACTAGTGGATAGCTGAAGCAGTTTACTAGTGTTCAGCTGAAATACCCAAAAGACATCTCGTAGTCTCTATCCACTTTCTGCCAACCCCTCAAATACTATGCTGTGCCTCAGGGTAGAATGAAAGCGTCAGGTGCTCCTTGGTACACAAACTTGATTAGAGTGTCATCCTTTCAGCCAATCGGTGACTTCTACTGGCCTTTCTATAGAAAGAGCCAAAGCACTGTCACACATGGCATCTTCCCCACTTCCTCCTAGGGAGTGGCCTTGGACATTTTTCCCAGGTTAGTAAGGGTCAGAGCCTTGTCCAAGATAATCCAGCAGAAACTGAGAGTGAGACTTCTCCTGGAGTACAGAAGATAACCCACCTCCCAAAGATTTCTAGGCTCCAAGAAAAAAGAGCCAGGCTGCACATCCTCATTTCTGAGACTTTTTCCCCAAAAGGCTTCCTAGGCTGTTTTGTGTCATCCACTACCCTACATTCGAGGTTATGTGCCCATTTGCCTGGGCTCTTGGCCAGCATGCCACAGGTGGGAGGATAGCGCTGCCCCTGCCACGCCTCACCCTGCACCATCCCAGGCCCCGTGCTCGCCTTCTCCCCCCTCAGCCTCACACACCCACCCCTCTGCTACCGCAAACTCGCATAATGTATTTCTCTCAAGTTGCACTTGTGCATCTGTTTATTTTTCATTTTTAAAACATGTTTTCTTGATAAATTTATAAATATTTTAGCAGGTGCCCTTTCCTCGTGTAAATCTCTCTCCAACACACATGCCCACGCTGCCTGCCAGATTGCAGTCGTGTTACGGCACACGCGCTCCCATGCCGGGGCCCGTTCTCCTCTCCCCACTCACACCGTCTGGGTGTCCTTCCTGCCCACTTTGCAGAGCCCTGGCCAGACCTCCCTCCCCCCTGCTTCCCACGTGAGTTTCTTCCTCTGCCTCATCCTCATGTGTACTTCAGGGAGCCTTCTCTGCTCCTGTTCCTTACACAAATGTTGATGATAAACCTTAATCAGTCTCCTTGCTGGTACTAAATTCACCTCTCTGATGGATGATGCATTTGAGTAACACAGGGACATATGTAGGATCCCGTTCCAGGGGGAAGGTGTCTCAGGGCTCCATGCAGCTTCTCCCCTGCTCGCTCCCAGCACCTCCAGAGAATGAGCTGCATTCACTCTGCCGTGCTCTAAAGCATAGAGAGCCTGCTAAGGTTGCATTGAACCATATGAAATTATTAACAGTCCCACGGGCTGGGGTAGTCGCTCAGTGGCATAAGTGCTTGCCTTACAAGCACAAGGTCCAGAGTTCAATCCATGGTACCACACACAAGAAAAAAAAAAGTCCCTGATATTTGTTTTTAGGTACACTGACTTCTTCAGGGTAACTTTAGAGTCACAGAAAATCTGGGTGAGATGCAGGGTTCCTACATGTGCCCTGATCCTATACTCCCAAAGCCTCCCCTAGCAGCATGTCCAGGTACCTCTGCTATAGGAGATGAGCCTCTATGGACACATCGCTCTTCCGAGAGTCCCTACCTTATGTTAGGTTGTGCATAAAGTTGTACAGTCAGTGGGTTTGGGCAAATGCATAGTGACACACACCCACCATTGTGCAGACTCGATTCCTTGGCCTACAGCCCTCTATGCTGCCCTTATCCATCCTTGCCTCCCTCCTTACCCCTATGAACCATTGATCTTTTTACAGCCCCCATAGTTTTTACTTTTGCAGAATGTCAGACAATTGGAATCAGTGCACCTTAGCACCTCAGAACTGATATTCGGGGAGATTTTGAGCTAGAAGGTTTGAAATGAAACTGGAACACTGACTCCCTGCAGTTTACTCATGGTGGGGACTGCTGATTGCTTGCTCAGGCCTCTGAGTGGGACAAGGCGATGTGCTGGCAATGGGTCAGTGTTGGCGCACATCTGGATGAGCTGCTCTGTGAGGAGACATGGCGGAAGTGTGTCCAGGTGCCCTGGACATACATATAGTTTAAGTGTCGAGATCCTGAACCTGTCATCCATAAGTCACCTTATAATAGGATGTACACAAACAAGGCTTAGAAAACCCCCAGAAACAAGATCTTGTGCGTTCCAGTTCTGGCTTGACCAAGACTTTTTTTCCTTTTCTTTTTTTCTTTTTTTACTGTATCATCCAGGTGTGTGAAAAAGAGAAACTATTGTCCGAGAGGAATCAACTGAAAGCGTGCATGGGGGAACTGCTGGACAACTTCTCCTGCCTCTCCCAGGAAGTCTGCCGAGACATCCAGAGCCCAGAGCAGATCCAGGCCCTGCATCGATACTGCCCCGTCCTCATCCCCATGGATCTCCCCGGAGCCTCCAGTGTTAACCCCCCTCCACTGAGTGTAGAGCAGAACATCGCCACCTCCCAGTGCGCAGTGGGGGAAAATGTGCCCTGCTGCTTGGAGCCAGGTGCAGCCACCCCGGGGACCCCCTGGGTACCCAGCAGCACCTCTGAGAATTGTACCTCTGGGAGGAGGTTGGAAGGGACTGACCAAGGAACCTTCCCAGAGCGAGGCCCGCCTCTTGAACCCAGAAGCCAATCAGTGACCGTAGACTTCTGCCAAGAGATGACTGATAAGTGTACAACTGATGAGCAACCCAGGAAAGATTACACCTAGTGACCAGATCTGCCTCCCAGGCTCCACACCTCTCCCATCCAGGCGTTCTTCAGTCAGCCCGTGGCGCTGTTCACCTGTTGTCTCGAAGAACCGAGAAGGAACTGGTGCACACTACAGCAGTCTCAGCAGCAATATGTCCTGACATATTCCCTCCTCTCTTCAAGCAGGAGTGATAGATAGTTACCTTCACAATGGTGCTACCCCTTGCTCAGGCAAGGAAGACAACAGTGCCGACACTGTCTGTCTGTGGGTTAATTTCAGTCTTCACAGGGATAGACTACAACACCTCTAGGACCCAACCACGGATTTTTTTTCTCAGTGGCCCATGTCACAAACCCTATCTCAGGAATTTCTTCTGAATGTTCAATTTTTTTCATTGAAGACAGCTTCTATACACATCAAAGTTTTATAGCTAGACTGTACATATTATATATAATATATATAAAATATATATATCCATATGCAAAAGTC
>NDGM011073445.1:0-10343 GCA_002564305.1 Octomys mimax
AGAGAGAGAGAGAGAGAGAGAGAGAGAGAGAGAGAGAGAGAGAGAGATTAGACATAAGCTAAAGGATGTGTGGAAGTGAAAAAACAAAAATTCTATTTGGTAAATCCCTTCCATAGATGAGATAGCAATGGAGAAACTATTACAGTTGAGCTTTTAACCATCTAATCCTCCTTGATGTGGGGTAGATTGCCAAGATTTTGGCTGGACAGCAATAACTTCATCCAACAGCTGTTTCTCTGGGTATTATTTTTTTCCTCGGAAAGATTAGTTTGTTGTTGATTAAATTTGCTTTCCTTGTGGCTGAGGAGAGCTCAGCAGACATCATTGCCCAGCACAGCCTTTCTGGATTCTATCCCTCAACTTCAGAATGAATTCCTGCTTCTGTCAAGGCCAACTGATAAGCTGTGCGTACGTTCCTCCTGAGTGCAGTCAGGCGGACCTATGCTGAGTCTCTCAGACATCCTAGAGGCGAAGCAACCTTTAATCATCTGCAATCTGAGTATGCCGATAGCTTGTATGGTTTCGGGCACTTTTAAGTGATGTCTAAGCACTAGCAGTGAGTTTGTTGGTGTGAGACAGTTCAGTCACTGTAGGCAGAGCATTCGCCTGAGGAAGAAGTAATTCAATGAAAATCAAGGGCCTTATAGCTCGGACTCCATTGTTGAGAGAACACAAGGAAGTTCTTTGACAGGCATATGGAAGGTTGGATAGTAAAAAGGGGAAGGAAACGCAGAGCCTTGTGAGAAATGAAAAAATGAATATGACACATGAAGAAAACCTAGCAAAGCTTGGAAGTCATAAGAAAATACAGTATGTCTTTTCAGTATCAGCCTGGGCCACTAACTAACATAATTCATGATTGTTTAATTCTCTAGAAGAATGTACCTCCCAGTTATTTGGTTTTGGTATTTGCTGTTTGATCAAATCTCAGATCCTGTGAAGGCACATGTTAATTTTATAAATCTGTGTCACACAGGAGTAAGCCTCGAGATAGTCTTGAAAGACATGAGGATGTTAGTTTTAATTAAGCTTAACTCAACCAGGTTAAGTAATGGCCGGAGAGCTGGTAAAGCACTGCTTCTGGTTACATCTGCAAGTGGGTTTCCAAGGAGACAGAAATCGGCAGGCTGAGTGCGCCAGGTCTGCCCTCAACATTGTGACTGTGTATTATTCAGTTCCTCACAGACCAGGTGAAATAAAAAGGTCTTGCAAAGGGGAAGTCGATGTCACTTTTTGAGCTAAGACATCCATCCACTAAAGCAGAATTCTTGATTTCAAAACCTGAGGCCTTGGGAGCCACACAGAACACCCTTTCTCCCACCCAGCATGCTCCACTCTTCTCAGGCCTTAGACTGAGGGTCAACCCATCTGCTCCTCAAGTTCTCAGCCCTTCAAGCTCCGAGTGTCTGCCGCCACTGGGTTCCCATTTCTAGCTTGTGGCAGGAAGCATATCATTGGCCTACTTAGCTTCCACAGTCATCTGAGCCTTTCTGCATATTAAATCTACTCCTACGGAGCAATGTATAACCTACTAGTTCTTTTTCTGAAAAACCCTAAATAACACAGGCACTAAGTCATCTTGCATCCATCTAACCATTTATTTCAAATCTTTGCTTTCTTTTCAAATACCTGTGAATCCCTATTGCTGCAAAGTGCTGCTTGAGCCAGCTTCACTGTCTTCCCACCTCCCTCTTTGGAGTGGAGTAAATTTTTCATGTGCTCCTTCTATATTTGTATGAGAGGTATAACTTTTACCTATTTAAATTTATAAAGGAAACTTTACATTGTTGGTGGGAATTTAAACTACTAAGTCCACTGTGGAATACAGTATGCAGATTTCTGAAAATCTAAAAAGAAAAATTCCATTTGATCTTATCTAATTATTTTTTGAAAAAGTTAGATATTATATTAGAGTGATACATGAATACCTATATTTATAGTAGTGCAATTTAAAATGGCTACTTTGTGAAAATGAGCTAAATATTAATCAACCCATGAATGAATAAAGAAAATGTGATCTCCATACACAATGGAGTACTACTCTGCCTTAAAAGCCAATAAACTTGAGGGCTTAACAATATAAGATTAAGAGGAATAAATCAGACACTCATGATTAAATATTGCATGGTACCCATTATAAGAGAGCCTCAAAAATATAAATAAAGAGCAAAGCAAAAGATGGCTAATAGGAAGCAGGGAGATCTTTTTCCAAATGGGAAGAGGAACAAAAGGTGGGAGGTGTAGCCCATGAAAAGGACTCAAGATGCAGCGTGTCCTGCACCAGCTCCCTACCATAATGTAGTCATTCTGTGCTCTACGCACGCACTAATAAAAATCAAAAAAGAAAAGCAGACTTGGACAAATAGTTAATGCTCATTTATTCTAAACTTCTTTGTGAGAATGAATAAAATGTCTATGTATCTTGATTTCTGATCTTTGAAGATCTTTAAAGCACATTTTGAACAAATGCCTGTGAGTGCAGCCATGTGTGAGGAGCTCACGGTGCAGCCTGGTTACCGCTAATAACATGTCACAGAGCTGAAATTTGTCCAGGTGTCTTCACCCGTCTCACATACAAAGGCAATCTTGGCAGATAACAGAGAGACTGACCAGCCTGGCTGCAGCAGTCGCTTCACAGTGTGCACACAATCAAATTATCTCACTGTGCACCCTAAATATATATTTTTGTCAATTATTCACTTCAATAACATCATGGGGGAGGGTGAGCTAATAAAAACAACCAATACATTTTCTTGTCTAAGATACAAAAGCTATTTTCACCTTCTGGGCAGGACAGTGCTCCGGTACTGCGTGTAGGAGCGTGGATGTGGGAATCAGACTTCCTCGGTTAAAGTTTGGCGTCGCACCAGCTGCTCTCTTTATAAGAGATTTTGCCTTTGAAACACAGCTACCGATACAACCTCCAGGGAAGGCAGCTGTGAGGGCAAATAGATATACGCGAGGAGCAGCGATGGTTTCTGGAGGGCACCTACGTGTGGCGGGCACCACTTTTGGTTCTATTGTAGTAGCGTAAGTTGATGCGTGTGGATTCCTACATGCACAAGTCAGCCATTAGGGAAAAGTTCTCTGATGTCTCCGCAGATATCTTCACACACGCCAGACTTCAGACACGTGGGCACAATCTGCTCTTTAGGGTACACCTGAAGCCTTTCCTAACGTGCCAGGGGGCTCTTAAGGAATCATAGGGCCAAGGAGTACTCGTAGGTCCTGACACTGAGCAGCTGGGCTGGAGATCCCACAACCGGTGCAGGAGGGTTTTCAGAAGAACAAAAAGAAACACAGCTTTCACTCAGATTTCCAGCATCAATTAAAGCTATATATATTTTTTTCCTCTTTGACTTACTAAATGTTGTATTTGTTTAACCGGACATACGATGAAATTTATCCTCAACATTAATATAATTATTTTTATGTTTTATGATAACAACTATAGTATCAGTGTACATGTTCTATATATGCATATATCTTCCATGTCTTATATACATGTTCAGATTAGTTTATGTGTACATATATATGTATATATACACATATATATCTGTGTGTGTGCTTGTGTTATAATTTTGTATTTTCATGTATTACAATTGTATGTTCAACCAAATGAAGATGGAAAATATTTGAGAACATTGCTTGTGGACTGAGCACACAAAGACTTTATTCTTTGTTATCTATTATTGCCTAAATAATTTAACAACTACATATTTAGATATCATTTACAGTGTATTAGATAACATAACTAACCTGGAGACAATTTATGATGTATGAGATATATGTAGTTATAGGAGACTGTATGTCATTTTATAGAAGGGACTTGCTCAGCCATGAGTTTAGGAATCCATGGAGGTTCTGGAACAATATGTATCCCATGGATAATAAGGGATCATATATGTATGTGTATATATATATATATATATATATATATATATATATATATCATATAGAGCAATGTCTTGGTTTCTGAACTTAACTTGTGGATTTAGGGGAAGAGATCTGTTTTTGTGTTAAGAAGATTGCTTGGCCGTGTTTGCACCTGGAGTACAGTTTTCAAACAGGAGGAAAATTTTTCCAAACACATGTATTTGCAAACAGAAATATTCCTGAGTGAAGGCATTACTATCTATAGCTATAAATATGGAGGTCAGATCCATCCTTGTATATATTCATCCTTTAATATGACCCTGCATCTCTATATATTCAATATTTGTGTATATTTAAATATCACTCCACATATGTGCTAGTATATGCTGTAAAATATATGTATGGTTTATTTTTAACACACATATATATGTATTTGTACCTATACAAAATGAAGTATTTGGGGCTGGTGAGATGGCTCAGTGGTCTAAAGCACCTACTTGGAGCAAGCTTGGCAAAGCACAGAGACCGCGGTTCGATCCCCCAGCACTACACACCAGCCAGCCCCCCCCCCCCAGCTGGGCTGAGCTGCCCGCCACACACACAATAAATAAATAAATAAATAAATGTTTTTCAAAATGAAGTATTTGTATTAATATTAGCACTAATAAGCACCATTAGTCATTAATTAGGATCATAAATTGGAATTACATCACAATCCATCCCACCCTGTGAACTCCCAGAAAGGACATTCCTATTCTCGCCAACCATGTGCCCAGGCTCCAGCATGGTGTCTAGCATGTAGCACGTGCCCAATAAGTAGTCATGGAATGATTTGCTACACAAGAATTCATCCAACTCTCTGGTTTGCAGTTCTTGCTTTTTTTTTTGGCAGTACTGGGGATTGAACTCAGGACCCTGCCTTTGCCAGACAGGCTCTTATTCTACTGAGCTATTTCCCCGGCCCCTATTCTTGCATTTTTGATCACCCTTAAAGCATGTATTTCTTCCTTGATCCATCTCTTTGTTAAGTTTCATCCGACATGATCAGTTGAGATTATGTGGGAGATGGGAGATGGCTCGGGCAGTGCTGCCAGCGACTCCCGGGTAATCCAAGGGTGCAGCCTAGGAATGAGATCTCTGGAGCCTGGGCCTGCTTTCCCACAAGGACGGGGTGGATGGCAGGGATACTGTCAACACCCTGGTGCTGTGTCAAAAGATGAGCCATCAGCCCGCGCACCTTGACTCTGCACCTCTTTCATCCCACACCCCGGGCGTGCTGACTGAAACTGTACATACAGGAGAAGGCCTGCTCTGTACACGTACTCCTGCTGGCTTTGCATCTAGGCAAACACAAGTGAACAAGCTCAGGTTGTGAGGAGAGGAGGAACACAGACACCCAGCCCTAGCCGCTCCCCATCCAGTAGGGAAGGAGCTGGCCTGAGAGCAGACCCACAGCTCTCCCCAGAAACCGCCCAGCAGTCAGGAAGCATGAATGGCTTTAGCTGCTCCTCGATTTGGTTGGGATTTTAAGAAGCTGTTCCTGGAATCCCCCTTGGTCATGGTGTCAAGATCTCCTGACATTTGTTTCCTCCTGAAATGCAAAGTGGGACTCCTGGGATACACTTGCAATTTTCAGTCTTGCTGTGGGAAACAGCTTTAGGATCTGAGAGTCTGGGCTTACTTTGGAAGTAACTGGGAAAGCAACTTCCCCAATAAATGGCAAAGGTTAGGAACAGATGAGTGATTTATTACAGAATGTACAAAAGCTGAGCCCAGCATTGGATGTCGCTTGCCTGGTTTCTAAGGCTTTCCTTCTTATTCCAACCCTCTTCTACCATAGTAGTGAACCTATTTACTAAAATGGACCACTTAGGCATTGAAGAGATGGCTCAGTAGAACAAGTGCTTGCCCAGAAAGTGCAAGGGCCAGAGTTCAATCCCCGGTTCCAACAAAAAATAAAAAAATGGACCACTCAGAAGTATACCCCCTGATCTTTAATATGTGTTGTAAAG
Source organism: Octomys mimax (assembly GCA_002564305.1). Classification (NCBI taxonomy): domain Eukaryota; kingdom Metazoa; phylum Chordata; class Mammalia; order Rodentia; family Octodontidae; genus Octomys; species Octomys mimax. Next base: position 5,889 of record NDGM011073445.1, read on the forward strand.
ACCTTAAGCATTTCAACTCATTTATATGTAGTTGGTAAGATTGCAAGTGGTTTATAATCTTGATTTTAGTTAAATGTATGTTCTAGTTTTTCTGAACAGCAATACCAATGATGGAGTTACTTTAAGGTTATTGCAAATTTTAAAGAACTTCACCTTTTATAAATAAACTATAATACTATCTTTCGGATGCTATGTATATTGGATAGATGAAATATGAAAATACACTGAATGCATTTAAAAGATTTTTACTAAGGCCTCTAATGATAGATCAAGACAAATCCCATGGTTAGAGGAGCCCTCCTCTGATATGTAAGTGACCATTATGTGTTCAGATGTGTAGCTACATGAGACTTTAATCATCTCCTCCTACACTTTCTTCTGAACAATACTTCTGGACATGATGCCCACAAACGGAAACAATCACTCTTCTCGAGGATTCACGGGGTCCCTGCCTAGCGCTTGGCTGTAGGACTTTGATCACCTTACTCACCAACTCTCCAGTTGAGCTGAGCCGGGCTGGGAGGACCGGTGAGGTCTGAGGAGCTGGAGAATGCCATTGGAGAAAGCAGCGACGCTAGCGGGTCATCGCAGTTGTCTACAGTGGAGGGAAGAGACAGGAAGAGAGCGGAACGCGTCAGCAAGCCTTTCCATGAGGAGCGATGACAGACATTGTCTAGATCCTCTGAGAAGCACCTGTTCTATGGCTGGCACTACTTGTTTCCTTAAATTCCTGCATGTACTTCTCCTAACAACCCCAGTGACAAAAATAACCTCCTTTCACAGAGGGAGAAGTTTAGAGGTGTTCAGGAGGTCATCCAAGTCACAACAACGGAAAGTAGCAGAGCCAGAATTCTCATCTAGGTTTGCCTGACACCATTCCAGCCATCATTTATTCCTGTAAAGGGCAATTTATACAGAGACTTAAATCACTGCTACTGTGCTAATTCTAGACATAGGGAGAGCACTAAAGAGGGGAGTATTGTTTAACTTTCTCCCATCTTTTGTCCCAAGCACCTCTATAATAATTATCTAGAAAAACAGGATAATTTTGACTAATTTACTCTTTGTTTTGTGACAATCACTGGAAAGCAAGTTACTCAGTCTAATAGCTGACTTTGAGTCTGTGAAGCAACAGATAATAGTCTCAGATTTTGCACAATCTTGACTAGGAAGGAAACCGCAGTAGTTATACCTCCAGCTGCCTTAAATGTGATAATTATGCTTTCTAACGTTCTTGTGATAATGGCGTACTGTGTGGCAGCACTAACCCCAGGCAGAGATGCAGTCTCGACAACACGCTGTCTCTCCTGGTTGGCACTGATGTCATGCTCAGCTCTTGTAGAGAGCACGGCCCTCCACTCTCAGGAGACCGGTACTTTAAAAAAATGTATTTTTATTTCTTTATTTTGTACAAGGCCTTACTACGAAGCTCAGATTCTTAGCGGTCCTCCTGCCTCAGCTTCGCCAGCACTGGGATTACAGGCGTGCTNCACCACACGCAGTTTCTGTTTCACTGGTTGCCACAGGACACCTGGGGTTTCCTGGCCAGCCTGGCATTCGGTGCTTGGGATCGAATCCCTTTCCCTATGTGTGCCTAAGCAGGCACCTAGCCCACCAATCTATCTCCCCAACCCCGGCATACTGGTGCTTCAGTTGGAATGTTCATACCATCCAAAACTCATGTCAAAAATTTAACTCCACAGTAACAGTACTAATAGGTGGCAATCGCTCAGAGGAGATGAACCCAGGAGGGCACCCCCCCCCCAGTCTGGTTTAGTGGCTTCATGAAAGGACTGTGGTCTGACCATCTTACTTTCTGCCACGTCTGGGTACTGGCACACTGACACTAACTTCCTAGCCTTCAAATACGTGACGCAACAAATGTCTGCTCATTATAAGTGACCTTGTCTCAGGTATTCTGGTATGGAAGCACCAAGCAGATTAAGAGATTCGGTCACCATATGGTTCTGCACTAATTCCCTGATTTGTTTGTATCTCTCAGCAAGTAGCACATCTTTGGGGTCCCCTAGCAAATGCTATGGGCATGATACCTCTTGAATAAACATCTGTTGAAAGAAGGAGATGGGGAGTCACGAGTGAAGGAAGAGGAGAAAGGATCAATGAACCAATCAGTCCATCCACTCCCTAGCACTCCAATTCATTTCCTATTTTTCTGTTTCGTACAAAATTGACCTTGCAAGACACTGACAAATCACCTCATACAATTCAGGTGTACTTCAGTCAAAACAAATTTGCAGTGTGCTATTCAGTTTCAAGGTAAACTTCATGGTAGGAAAGGCTCTCGAGAGTAAATAATTCGACTTTTTAAAAGGATATTTACATAGCATCATGCTTGTTTATCTAGGAAGTTCTGAGCTATCTTTCAGCTAATTGCTGGCAAATTAATTAGAAATGTAAGGATTCAATTCTTGTTTGTTAAATGTATTAGAAAATCAACTGCAAAGTGTATTCTGAATTTTTCTCAAACCCAAATGTTTGAAAAGTGTTCGGGGGTTTGTGACAAACACCGAACAGAGCTTCATCCTCATTGAAGAATGATACAGAAGTCACCTTGGTGGTCACAGCAAATCTGCAAATGGGAAGCAAAGATGCACTGTGTGTACTCTTGCCCTAGGATACAGCTGAGGGGAGCTGCACGCACGCGCACGCGCGCGCACACACACACACACACACACACACACACACACCTGAGCGCACTCGTCTAAAAACGCAGGTCTGCTGCTCTACTTAAATATGAGGAACCAGTTGGAATACGATGCGCACCTTACATTTGCTTATGATTCCTTTATCATCAAGAAACCTGCGTGTGGAAAAATAAAACCCCCGGACTCCGTGCACACACGCGTGCGCGTGCGCAGCCGCTAGCCATCGCGCGACCTGGTCACACGTCTCGCTCCTCTGCCTCTGCGGTCATCAGCATCTTCACATTTCAAAACCGTTCTCCTTCATCTCACAGTGGCTCTCAGCCTTCCTGACACCCAAATCCACCAGACTGCAGACCATTTCAAGGCAAAGACCCACATGTATTATACTACTCTTGCCCTACTTAAATGTTTAACCTGTATACAATGTTAGCATTTTTATTAAGTTCTTTGAATATTTCTAATATTTGTGAGTTGGCCCCGTAGGCATATTTACCCCCAATCCCTTGCTTATCTGCAGCTCTTACTGTATGTTTGACCAGTTATTTTTATAATGTGTGTATTGTGCAGTAGCAGAATTGAGGATATAAATGTAGACATTTCAAATCAATCCAACTCACACATCACTCTGGAAAGAAACCTAAAAGTACATTTTTCTCTTACTAGAGTAGTCCTTGGGTTCAAGTTCGTAAATTCTTACAATGCCCATGAAAAAGTAGAAATAGAAGTTACATAATCATTTTAAAGTAATTCAGTCCAGATATTTATAAAGTCCTACTTTACATTTGTCCTTGGAAAGGCAGTGGGGGTAGATCTGAGCACGACAGAGTCGCCGACCTCAAAAACTCCACGGACTATAAAAAATATAAAGATGTAAACACAGAAATGGACAAGACAGCGGGCGACTGTTCACGAAGCTTACAGCGCAGCTGTAAAATGGGTTCCTCACGGAGCACGCGCGCAGGCCACCGACCTCTCTCGGGCCCTGGGGCTGGGCACAGTGAGCTGCTGGGACTGCTGGCCTCACGGACCAGCTGCCGGGCTCCCGCGCCGGCCGAGTCCACCCCGAGTCCCGCCTGCCCTGCCTTCTGCTTCTGTGAGGAAGGCCCCCAACCTGGGAAATTTACCAATTCATAGAAAATGATCTGTGCTCCAGGCCAAGGCCCTGAGGAGATTTCTTTGGGACTCCTCTTCCCCAGACCTATGCATTTCAAGAGCGGCTTTGGGGGAGTTGATTTGGACTTCTGGTCTGCTCCCAAAAAAGACAGGCATGGGAAATTCCCACACCAAAAGGAAGAAAGATGATCCCCCTCTCCATCTCGAGCAGGGAATTAGGTCCCTGTGTCATCTCCCTGCCATGTGACAAGCTCTGCTACCCTCTTCTCAAGAAAGAATATGCCAGGAGCTTTCTCAAATTATTCCTGGTCATTGGGCTTTAAGGGTTTCTCATACGAGGCTGCTAACTCCAAAGGCAGGTATGATTTTAGACATGCTTCTGATTCATAAAGCAGGACGGAAATGACCCAGCACACATGAGAAAAATAACTAGGTTTAGTTGTGAAATAGGCAAAGAACCACATTTCAATCCATAGACTACTTTCTGCTCCCAAAAAAGACAGGAATAGGAAATTGAATCCAGATTTTTTGAAATGAACTTTCTTCTGTTTTTTTTCTAAGTTGGTAAGTTTCCCAAGTTGGCCTCTAACTTGTCATCTTTCTGTCTCAACCTCCCACAGTACTGGGATGACAGGCATGCACCACTATGCACAGCTAACCATTGCATTTTATTTTA
>NDGM011073486.1:0-10119 GCA_002564305.1 Octomys mimax
GGTAAATCCTGAGGGGATTTGACTGAACTTGTCAGATACAAAAGTTACATTTTTTGTTATATAAGTCTTTCTTTATCTTAGTCTTAACCATCCAGCAGAAAAGTATAAAGTAAAAAAGTAAAGCCATATTAATGTGCTGAGCTGTAAAAGGCTCAAGTCAACAACTTCTGACATTGCCAGGCATGAGGATAATCCACTACTAGTATAGATTACTGGACTATATTGGATTACTCTGCTGAATTCATGCACCTACCATATATGAATGGCAATGGAATACCCATCTCTCACAGATCGGATTCATGGTGATCCTCTTGTTTTCAACCTCCCCAGTGCTGGGATTACAGGTGCATACCACCATGCCTGGGGGTGGGGCCAGTGTGGCACACAGGACTAGGGATTGAACCCTGGCCCCTGAGCTTGCCAAAACATTCACTTAGTCCACTGAGCTACCTTGCTGGCCCAGGAGTTTGTTTTGGTCTTTACTTTTACTTTTTTATTTTTGATAATCTTTTCTCATATGATCCAATTTACCACAATGGAAACAATTTGTATGGCATGAAATTTCCCAATCCTGAGGACTTAATCTATGTTCATTTGCTAATCTTTACATTAATCCAATTATATAGATTGATTGCATTATTATGTGGATGTTGGTGAGAGACAACAGGATAAACTCCTAAAGGTATTTTTTAAAGCCTCCAGGTCTCCCCATTTTCTTCCTTTCAGTAAAGCCTGAGTCATTGTCACTTATCCTCATATGGAGGAGCCAGAGGTAGAATTTTAGCAAACAATGAAGGTGGGTTTGAAACATTGAATCACTCCAGGACTAGCCTCCTGGGTCTAAAGAATAGGGGGAAGCTAGAGGGAAGTGAATTTCAGAGCAGTTTGCTCTTTGTTGGGGATGGGATTCCTCAAAGTCAGGCTACAGGGATTCCAAAGCCAAGGAAATTGAATTACATAGGGACCACACACTTAAAAAGATCGCTTTCACTTGTCAATGAGCTTTGCCTAGAGCTCTAACTTGTTTCCAAACTTTTAAGTTTAAAGCAGCCTGTCCCTTAGGCTGAAACCAATAATACTGCCTCTTTCTAAGAGAACATAATTCCTCAAAACTCTTTGGTTTCATTTTCATCTCCACTCCTTTAGCAATGTCCAGGTAAGATGGACATATTTACTGTCCATTACTCTGAGCTTTTCCTGCTGATCTTGCTTACTCTGAGCTACTTTACTCATGTAGCCCAGCCCCCTTAATTTACCACTGGTCATCTTGTGCCACATGTACAAAATCAGTTGGAGGGACTGGCAAGATAGCTCAATGTTCTAAAGCACCTACTTAGGCAAGCTTAGGCAAAGCTCAGGGACCAGAGTTCTATCCCACAGCACCACAGGCCAGCCAGCCCCGCCCCCAGGGCTGAGCTGGCCACAAAATAAATAAATAAATAAATTGATTAATTAAAAAATTTAAAAAATCAGTTGGAGCTGAAAGAAATGACAGGAAGACTAGTTTAATGTAGCTGCAGAGGACTCCTCACCTTAATCTCTCTGTGTGTCCCAAGCTATCAAAACTTCCCACATTAGGCTTCTATGTCATATCCCTACAGCATTAACTATTGTTATTTTCATATTATTTTATTGTGAAATTTTGTTTTACTTTTTCTCATAAAATAAGAAAAATTTGCAATCTTGAATAATCCAATAACAGGCAATAAAGTTGAATCAGTAATGAGAAAGAAAAAAGTCTTGCCAAGAAAAGCCCAGGTTGGATTCACTACTGAATTCCACAATAACTCAGGAGGCTCTAACATCAATACTCTCCAAACTCTTTAACAAAACTGAAAGAGAAGGAATACTCTGAAAGTCATTCCTGGATGCCAGCATTATCATGATTCCAAAACCAGACACAGATCCAACCATAAAAGGAAACTGCAAGCCAATCTCTTCAATGAACACAGGTGCAAAAATCCTCAACAAGATACTGACAACCAAATGCCAAAATCATCAAAAAGCTCACAAATTGTGACCAAGTAGATTTCATCTCAGGGATTTAAAGATGGTTCAAAATACGCAAATCAGCAAATGTAATCCATTACATAAAAAGGAGAAAGAACAACAATTATGTGATTATCTCAATAGGTACAGAAAAGGCCTTAGACAAAATCCAACATCCATTCATGCTTGCAAAACAAACTGAAGAAAATAGACCTTGCATAGTAATTTAAGTTGGGGATTATGATGACCCCTTCCTTTCCTTTGTTGCCCAAAATTGCTTTTGCTATTCTAAATTTCTTCTGCTTCCAAATGAGTTTACATATCGTTTTCTCTAATTCTGTGAGAAATGCTGTCGGAACTTTGATCCAAATTGCATTAAATCTATATAACAGCTTTTGGTGTACGGCCATTTTCACTATATTGGTTCTTCCTATCCAAGAGCAAGGGATATCTCACCATTTTATGATATACTCTTCAATCTTCTTTTTCAGAGTACTGTAGTTTTCAATATGGAGGTCTTTTACATCCTCTTGAGATTGATTTCTAGGTATTTCATTTTTGGGATGATTTGCAAAAGGTGTTGTTTTCCTCATTTCTCTCTCTGAGAGTTTTTTACTTCTGTAGAGGAAGACTACTGATTTTTGAGTGCTGACTTTGTATCTAGCTACACTACTCAATTTGCTTATTAAAACTAGCAGTCTTTTGTGGTGTTTTGGGGAATCTTCTATGTAGAGTATCATGTTATCTGCAAATAATAACTTAATTTCTTTCTTTCCTGTTGTTATTCCTTTTATTTCTTTCTCTTGTCTAATTGCTCTGGCTAAAGTTTCCAGGACTACGTTGAATAAAAGGATAGACAGTGAACATTCTTATGTTATTCCTGATTTTAGAGTGAAATCTTTTAGTATTGGTCCATTTAGTATGATGTTGGCTGTTGGTTTGTCATAGAGGGCTTTTATCAGATTGAGATAAAGAACATCTATTCCAATTTTGTATAAGGTTTTTATCATGAATGAGTGCTCACCTTTGTCAAAAACTTTTTCTGCATCTATTGAGATCATATTTTTCCCATTTGTTTTGTTAACTTACATTTATTTATTTACATATTTTGGACCATCCTTGCATCCTTGGGATGAGTCCAACTTTGTCAGGTGTATGATTTTCTTGATGATTTGCTGCATTCTGTTTGCTGGTATGTTATTGAGGATTTCTACATCTACGTTCATTATGGAGAGTGGCCTGTAGTTCTCTTTCTTAGATGGATCATTCTTTGGTTTTGATATCTGGTAATGCTTGCTTCAAAGAATGAATTTGGGAGTATTGCTTCCCTTCCAATTTCATTAAAGAGTTTGAAAAGTATTGGGATTAGGTCTCCTCTGAATTTCATGTAAAATTCAGCAGAACCTGAGCCTTTCTTCATTGGAAAGTTTTTAATTACATCTTTAATTTCATTGATAATATTGGCTTATTTGGGATTTTTATATCTTCTTTACTGAGCTTTGGTAATTAATATATATCTAGGAATCTGTCCATTTCTTCTGCATTTTCAATCTTATTAGAATACAAGTACTCAAAGTATGTATAGAAGATCATTTGGATTTCTGTAGGGTCCATTGTGATCTCACCATTTTTAATTCCTAATTGCATGTATTTGTGTCTTTCCTTTCTTGGATGAGGATGGCTAAGTGATTATCAGTTTTATTTAATCTTTCCAAGAAACAGCTCTTCAATTCATTGATTCTTTGTATTGTTTTCATAGTCTCCAGTACATTAATTTCTGCTCTTCTCTTTATTATTTCCTCCCACCTATGAGTTTCGAACTTGGCCTACTATTCTTTTTCTAGAAGTTTTAGATTCAACATTAAATTGTTTACTTGTGCTTTCTCTGCTTTCCTGATATAGCTGTTCACTGCTATAAATTTCCTTCTTAGGACTGCTTTCATTATGTTCTATAACTTCTAGTATTTTATATTGTCATTATCATTTAATTCTAGAAACTATCTAATTTCTTCTTTAATTTCATCTGTGACATATTGTTTTTTCAAGAGAGTGTTTAATTTCTTTTTGTTTTGTATTTATGTATTTGGTACAGGGTCTCACTATGCAGCTTGAATTTGTAGTGATCCTCCTATTTTTAGCCTCCCCAGCGCTGAGGTTACAGGCATATGCCACCATGTCCAAACTCAAAGGCATGTAATTCCTATGTGTTTATGAAGCTCTTGGGGTTTCTTTTGCCATTGATTTCCATTGTCATTGCACTATGATCTGATAACATGCATGGGATAATTTCAGTTCCTTTGCATTTATTAAACATGCTGTGTGAGTTAGTTTTTGATATATTTTATAGAATGTCCTTTGTGCATCTGAGAAAAATGTGTATTTTGATATCAGGTGGGACACTGTAGACATCTACAAAATCCATTTATTCAAGAGTTTGGTTCAGTTCTAATATTTCATTTTTGATGTTTTGTCCAGTTAATTTGTCTTTTTATGACAGTGAGTTATTACGATCCCCCAATATGATTGTATTAGTGCATATTTGATTTTTCATGTATATTAATATTTGTTTCATATTTGTTGCATATATATTTATAACTATTTCTTCCTTTTGGATTATACCCTTTATAAGGATATGACCTTCTTTATCTCTCTTAATAAGTCTTCAATTTTTTTTTTTATAAGGAAGGGTCTACAGGGTGTTCAGTGTCTCACTACTAGATCAGACTCATAGTGATCCGCATGTTTACAGCCTCCCAAGAGCTGAGATTACAGGTGTGCGCCACCACACCCAGTCTCAATTGCCATCTCAGTGCACCCCAGGAGAAGGGCCGGCATGACAGGCCCAGGGATCAAACCCCTGACCCCTGCACCTGCTTGCAGACACTTTAATCCACCAGTCTTTGATTTAAATTCACTGTCTGCAAATAGAATAGCTAACTTCGTTTTTTTTTCCTTGGGCTTCTGAATTGTGGAATATTGTTTTCTGTCCTTTGACTTTTTTTGGTACAGGGTCTTGTTAAGCAGGGAGGACTTATAGTGAGCCTCCTGTCTCAGCCTCCCCAGCACGGAGATTACATGTATGCACCACCATGCTTGGTTTTGTTGGCCAGCATGGCACATCTGGGGCTCAGAGACTGGCACAGCATATGGTACCAGGGACTGAACCTGGGTTCTTACACTTGCCATGCAGGTGCTTAGACTGCTGAGCTATCTCTCCAGCCCTCCATCCATTGACTGTAAGTCTATTAATTTCTCTTGAGTTGAATGTCTCTCTTATAAGTGGCACATTGTTGGGTTTTGCTTCTTGATCCGTTCTACCAGTCTGTGTCTTTTAAATAGTGAATTGAGACTATTAACAATGACGTTTGTAACTGATATGTATTGACTTTTCCTCCTCATGTTATTTTCCTATTATTTATGCCCCCTTCCTCTCTGTTTAATTGCTTGCCTTTCCTGGTGGATTGCTTCTGTTGGGTTCATGAAGCTATAGTTCTTGTTATCTCTTTCTAGAATGTTCTTCTAAACTTTTTGGAATGCTAGATTTGTACTCATAAATTTCCTCAGGTGTTCTTTGTTATAGCAGTATCTTATTTCTCCATCAGAGGTTGGAGGTTGTTTCCTTTAGAGCTTGAAATACTTTACTCTAAGCTCTCCTTGACTCGAGGGTTTAGTGGTAAGAAGCCAGATGTGATATTGATGGCCTTCCTTTATAGGTAATTTGTTTCTTTAACCTGACATCTTTAATATTCTATTTTTGTGTTGAATTTCTAGAATCTTGATTATGATATGCCTGACTGTAGTTTTTAACTTATTATTATTGTGCTAATTGGAATTCTATATGCCTCGCTTAACTGTATGTCAAATTCTTTTTCCCTACTAGGAAGTTTCTGCCATGATGTCTGTTAAGGTTTTGTAACATTTGTTTTATCTCCTGCTTTTTATTGACTGCAGTTAACCTTTAACTATTGGTCTTGGCATCATCTTGCAGCTGCTGTACTGATTTCTCATGGTCCCTTGCTATATTTGAGAAATCTTTCTTCTCATGATTACTAAATGTAACTCTGTCTTCTGAAATTTTGTCCTCATATTATTATTCTGCAAATACTTTCAAAGAAACTTGTATTCTTGTGGATAACTGCTTGAATTTGTCTAATTGAGTCTATTTCTTTCCTATGCTGATCAATCATGGCTTCCATCATTTTCTCAAACTCCTCTATATTTCTTTTTAATCTGTATTTGCTCTAGAGTCACTAAGCATTGTTTTCATTGTGGACACCATCTCTGTAGTTATCTGAGAAGTTGTCTCTGATTTGAATTTTTTCTAGAGCCTCATTCAACTGCTTTGTTGTTAACAATTCAGTGAAGCTGGTGGTTTTTGGGTTGATCCATTTCATTGACCTATAGGTTTTCCTTTGGTGAACTGGAAGTCTGAGGTTGCCTCTTGTTTAAGTGTCTTCACATTTTCTTTTCTTTCTTATTAGTTTAATTCCTGGGTACATGCTTGTAAATTGCATGTGGTGAGTTGCTTTGTAGCTAGTATCTAGAACCCTTAGGAAATGACTACCTCTCATGGATGCCTTCCAGGTGTCACTGGTTTTTGCATTTTGAGTCTGTTTTAAAACCCTACCTCTTCAGTTTGTTGAGGATGATAACTGCTGTTTGGCCCAGCCCCCAGTTCTTTGGCACTGTGTCATAATATTTTCTGTGACAATTAGTCACTGTCAGTCTTGGAATACCTGGAAGAATATCTGGTTAGAACAGTGATGTCAATTTTGACTAAAGTGTTACATCAGTAATAACAGCATCAAACATAGCCTAGAAAATGACAAACTCAGGTAACCATTAATTTGCTACCTTTAACCATATGAACTACATTTGTGGTTATATAACAAAAATCTAAAACAAATTAGAAAATTATGTGCAGTAAATAAGTTTTTAATATGTCATTTCATGCTCAGGGGTTAAAACTTAAAAGAGGTTATGGAGGACATAAAGAAGTAAAAAGAAAAGAAAAATATTAGAAGTTAGACTGCATGATAAAGGGTGATCATGCAGCCTAAAGTTAGGCCACAAAAATTGTTGATATCTCCTTCCTTTCTGGGAAATTCAGTTTAAAAAATGGGATGACAGGAGAGAAAGAGAGAAGGAAGAGACAAAAGAACAGGGGAGAGAGACAGAGACAGAGAGACAGAGAGAATCTGTTACCAAGTTTGTTTCTGCTATCTCTGGTAGACAACGTGTGGAGACAAAAAGTCCAGATCTGTGTTAATTTGTCCCAGCAAGCTTTATGGCAGAGTAGTCAATAGTCTCAGCAAACCCGCACCTTTATTTCCCCTGAAATTCAGGCTGTTTTCTGGCCCTGGGGGTTGAGACCAGACTCATTCAACCCACAGCCATAAGCACTTTCTTCAGGCCTGAACCCAATGGGAGCCAATGATCTCTCTGAGTTCCGAGTTCAGCAGGCCCCTCTCCAAGATGGCTCTGGGCCAATGGCTTTCCCCCACAAAATGACTGATCCCTCAACACTCATCCCCAGTTAGTGCAGTCTTTCATGACCATGCTCCCCTCTACTGCTGCATCTCTCTGTGGAGACATCTGGGATCACCAGCAGTCACCACATGTCTACAGGTTTGAACCACTCCTCCCATGCAGTGAGTCTTGACTCAGGGAGAAGGCTCTGCCAACTGTCTCCTTCTTTGAAATTTTTCTCTTCACTCTCTCTGTGGGATTCATTTCTTGCTTCACATCCTTTCTGGGTCCAGGGGACTCACTTCCCTCCTTCTCTTCTTCAAGTTGCTATATTTCAGCATCTCAATGGCAAATCTCAGAACAGCTTTCCATGCTGCTCACCACTCCACAATCTTTGTGCTCCTCCTTGAGACTCTTCTAAAACCTAAAAGTAGAAATTCCATCTGACTTAGTTATTTCTTTGAATATTTTCCCAAAAGATTTAAAGTATGTATTCCCAACATGTATTCATGTATACCTTTGTTTATAATAGTTAATTCATAATAGCTAACTCTTGAAAATTGCCTATATGCTATCCACCAATGAACAGATAAAGAGAACGTGTTTATACAGAATGGAGTACTACTCTACCATAAATAAGGATATATTTTATCCATTCATATGTGAATGGATCCACTTTAAGACCATATTATTAAGTGAAATAAATAATGGTTTCTCTTATATGAAAAAACCAAAATACAAACAAAAAGTAAATTAAGAGATTGATAATAGCAACTAGAGAGATCTTTTTCAAAGAGGAAAAGAATCAAGAGATGGTGGGTGGAACAGTGGAGAATAGGGACAGGGATAAAAGAAAGAATTCATTTATTACCATTTTTAAAAACAAACATTTACTTGAGAGACTGTATGGCAGTAATTGGTATGATATCACAAGCAGTACATATTTAGAAGACCAGAATGACAGGCATTCCAAGCATGACCCTAGTATTACACATTGCTATCTTCAGTGCAGTTGCTTAGTTCACAGGTATCAGCATATATAGTTAGATCTGTTATGTACAAGTATCAACTCCCCACAGCAAATGTAATCCATAATGTGTGCAGCCATATACTAACAAAAATTAAAATCTGAAAAAAAAATGAATAAGGGATAAAAGTCTTCAGGAAAAAAGTGAAATAGGAATATAGAATGGGAATAGGAATATAGGTATAGGAATAGAATAGGAATAGGAATAGAATAGGAAAATAGAATAGGAATATAGGTAAGGAATATAGGTAAAAAGTAGACAAAGAGGTCAAGATTGTGAAATAAAAAAAAAAAAACACTGAAGCTTTAGGACACAAAAGTTATCTACATCTTTTTCCTTTCCAGGAAATTCAGTAAAAACATCCTCAAGGTTTTGCAGGTATAAGAAGCCTGCAAACTAGAATCTGGACCTGGGATATATCCTGTAAATTGTGCTTCTTCCCACAGACCTCCATTCTCAAGGAAGCAGGACTTGTTAGTGGGCAGCTGTTCTCATCTTCACATACAGTTTAGGGGTTTGCACTCTATCTGTCTAACCTTATAGTAGGAATGCACATCCCAGATTGCACAGCTTAATGACACCATCAAGATCTCATAAAGACATCTAACTCCTGCTCGCAAGGTGTCTCTCTCTCTCTCTCTCTCTCTCTCTCTCTCTCTCTCTCTCTCGGGCCTTTTTTCCTTGAGTGTGTACTTTTCAATATCTACCCAAAAATTCCTTTATACCTCTTAAAGAAGCATCCTGAAAATTATTTTTCTGTGATGCGAGTCAGTGGACCTGTAACTTAATTTGATGGGTAGCTTAAGTCTTGGTGTGGTGGTGAATATGACGTGCTTGGCTTGCAAGCCAAATATGCCATATCAGCAAAGAACTGAGTGTTCAGGTTTAATTGGTGTTGGCACTTTGCAGTAATTAAGTAGGTTTGGTGTTGTGGGTGGACACTCTAAAAGGTTCACCATTACTATCACTAGTCTAGGTTCTTCATCTCAGGAAATCTTTGACTCTTCTGGATGACATTTCCTTTCAAGTAAAAATCAGAAAATTATAGTGATTTCAATATTATCCTCTGGCTTAAAAATTTTCAGAATTGTATTCTCAGAGCTACTCACACACACACAAAAAATAATCTAATTATGTTACCCTAGATTTCATATAAGGAATCCAATAGAATTCTCTAGTTCTCATAGTTTAGGGTTCTTGAAAGGGGAACAATATAATACAGGACACATTTCATAATAGTATTTTATAATAAATCACCCAAGAATCACATACAAGAAATCTGCACTTAACACACATAAACACTAAAGACTCTAGCTGCGGGCCTGGATCCTAATATCCTACATGAGTCCAGATGAAAACCTAGAGCTCGTAGCAATGCCTCCCACAAGTCCAGCTGAAGGCCTAGAGCCCGCAACAAAGTCTTGTGCAGGCCTGCTTCACAGATCTCTACTGGAAAGGCCCAAAGGTCAGTGGTAGAAGATAGAAAGTCCATGCCAATGGGATGAAAGCCTTTGCTAGTAGGCTGAGGGATCATAACTGGAGCCAGGAATCAATATTCAAGGTAAGCACCAGATCTCCCCTTAAATGTACCACAGTCATCCTCAGCAACAGTGAGGTCTCGAGCTCTTCCAGC
>NDGM011073489.1:0-13335 GCA_002564305.1 Octomys mimax
CTGGCTTGGATTTGGCTACTGTGCTCAGCTCCTTACTGTTGTTGCCCTTGGAGGTGGGCCTGCTGTACCCGTCTGGTAAGATGTTCTGTTCCAGGATTAGCTGTGTGGTTTTGACCCTAGTCTCACTGCAGGGACTTTAGTTGCAGGATTTTACCTCAAGCCTGTATGCTAGGTCTGGGCTAAGTCTAGAGGGGTATGAGGAGCAGGGGTAGAGAGCACAGAAGCTCTCCCACACACTCACCAGTGTTGTGTTTTGGTGGGTCTGCAGGACTCCCAAGAGCACGAAGTTCTTACTCAGCTGGCAGGCTGTTCTGGGTCTGGCCAGGCGGGAGAGGTCTGGATAATGTGGGGAAAGGCCTTTCTCAAGTGGCGGGCCTGGGCTTGGAGCGGCAGGCTGGCGCAGGAGAGAGCAGAAGCTCTCCCCTGCACTCGCAGGGCCTGGGGTTGGTCGGATATCATAATTCTATTTTTTGTTACACAATTTGCAAAATTTATTACCCATTAATAGAAATTTGGCATGAATTAATTGCTCTTGATTTCAATAAATAATTATCTACACTTATAGTAAGATTGATAACTTCAGGCACTATTTCTAAGAATAATCAGTATATGCCAGCATGCTAAAATAGTATAGGTCTGCATTTTTCTATGCATATCTGTGTGCCTGCACACATACTTTCATTTCAAATTGACCTCTATATAAAATTAATAAACCCCTTTAAATAAGATTTAAAAAATTAGCCAATTCATTTAACATGTCCAAGTAGCACAGGTACCAAAGGGAAAAGCCCAGTTCAAACCTAGGATTATCTTACTCCCCAGGACAAAGCCACCCGAATATACACAGAATGACTGTGTACAGTGTATGGAGCTACCCTCTGAGAATAAAAATATCCCAACATTTAAAGAAATACAAATCCTTAGACTAATAATCTCTACTTTGTTTTTAATCAGATATTACCTTGTTATTCATATTTCTCCAGTGAGGAGTATTTAAGATAATAAGGGAGACAGTTACGTGTTTTAATGGAAAGACCCCCATTAGGGTACTATCCTCTAAAACCGAAGGATAAGAGACCTGATAAATTTTAGCTTTATACTTCTACCTAAGAACAGATTAGGTCAACACAAGATTAAGTTTGCAATCTGATTTATGCAAAGTGAATTCTCTGTGATCCATTCAACAACTTGTTGGAAGATGGCTTTCATAAATTATTTCCTTTTATTCAGAAAAAAAAAAGATTTAGAAGAATACAACTATATTATCTGTACAGTTCTGGAGCTGTGCAATGCTTATTCATTACTTGATGGGAAGTCATACAATCCGTTCTGCAAATCCATGGCTCTTCACTTGAATGTGACCCCAAAACCTTCTGTTAAGCAATTTGTGGTTTTGAGAAGGGATATGTGATGTTTGAATTGCCTTCTGTGTTTCTTCGTACTTTACATTTTAATATCTCTTGAAAATTTTCATTTATTAATTTGGCCATGAAATAAATTCCTGACTGTTGATACATTCACCTTTCTGGAATGAGATACATTTGTTGTTCATCACATACCCACAGAGCCCACATTTGGGCCACCTGTGGGCATTCCATGCAAGTCTTGCGTATCCATCATAATTATGTGGTTGGTTTTATTACTTTTATCTTTTTCACTTTACGCTCTTCCTTCAGATCTTGGCATTCACATTCAACTGCTGCTAATCCACTTAATCCCTCATTCACTTCCTATTTCTTTGCAATGTGACCTCAAAGCCCCCATCTTCTCAGGCCATTAATAACTACTGTATTGTCAAAGCCAGTGATATAAAAAATATTGTCATTTGTATTAGACTCCTTAAGTCATACTAAGACTATATTAGGAAGAAAAAAGTTGTGCATCTATTCTTCTAGGTTGTAAACTATTATCCCCAAATATAAAACCACGTATAAACCCCTAGTACATTTTGCTCTTGCACTATGATAAGCCACAACAATTATACAAATTACACCAGACTAAATCACTTAAATTTGAGTGAACATAATTCATGCACTATGGAAAGATAGTTTTGCTGAAACTAAAATGCATATGACAAGATTGGGGCTGCTTAAATGTTCTGTGCTGAATGATGATAGGATTCTCATCTACTGAAAAAACCTTTTGATAGCTTGTACCATTGTCTCTCTTACAGCGTTCAGTGCTTGCCCTTTGCTCCACAGTGTCAGCAGCCCAGTAATTTCACTTTTCTGATGCCCTCTGCCCAGCAGGGGAGTGCCAGGGTGCAGTCAGGGTGGTGACACCCATGATGCTAGTCTTAACTGCTTGTTGGTTGCCAGGAACCATTGCGCCTTCACTGTGTTGTCTGGCTCTGGCAGGTTCTGTCTACCATGCAGCTCCTGTCTAATTTGTCTCCCACCTTGATTACTTCAATATTCTCCTCACTAGTTTTTTTGCTTGTTTCTTTTGGATCTCTCTATGTCAGCATATTCTGTGGATTACTTGCATACGATGGCTCAAATTATGAGTTTTTTTGTTTGTTTGTTTGTTTTTGTTTTACAGTGCTGTTAAAGCAATACACATTGGGTAGTAAATACACTTCAAAGTTGAGGTGAAGTGCATTTGTGCATTTGCACCTTGTGCTATTTGCAGTTTACAATGTTGAGAAATAGCCTCATGGTTGAGGAACCTCTGTGTACAACATAGGGCCATGCCTTGTCACAGTAGCTTTTCTTTGTCTGCTATCAAAAATTCTCATGCCTCAGCTGGTCATCCACCTCATCCCATCATTCCTTCATTAGATCATGGTCTCTCTACTTCTTGCTCCTACTCACTTGTCACTTTTTGTCACATAAATACCCACCTGCCCTACTCATACAGCAAACATACAGAACACAAAAGCACAGCAGTGCACGTCCCTGCTTGCCTCTTCCCTGTGTGTGCAATGCCGTAGCATTTCATGCAATGTCTTCCCTCCATCTCTTCATCTCTACTTTTCCTAGCGCTAGACATGAAGTGGGGCTGTCCCAGGGTACCTAAGCTTAAGACTGAATTAATAGCTCTTTAGATTTAAAATTTGTACATCCTTTATGGAAACCGCTACGTGGTTTCTTTGTTCTAGGCATCCTGAGCTGCTGCTCTAGGTAGACTATATGGACATAGGTTTTTACATAATAATTTAGAAAAAGAAAATACAGCACAGTTAAAAACATACAGTTAGGATTTAGAATGAGCCAAATTCAAGTTCTGTCTCTGCCTCAAGACACCAGTGTAAGATTGGCTATGCTACGTACAATCTTTCATCTCTTCGTACAAAGTGGACATTCGTACCTCATAGGGTGGTAGGAAGGCTAAAGGGGATCAGCACTGTGAAGTCAGCACTTGTGAAGCATCGAATGCATGGTGGCAACTTTTATTACCATCTGCTGGAAAGCTTAGTTGATGCTTTATGGGTGAGTGTTAATTCGCTTTCTTGCATATCCCAGAATTCTCAGTGGCTTCTCAGGGAGCACCACAGAGGCCACAGTGGCAGGTTCAGAATGGCTAATTTCAGAGCATCATTTTCACAGAGCAGGAACTTGGAACTGTGGACATTGCTGAGGGACAGAAGCCTCAGGAGATGCAAAGGCCTGGGCATCTGCTCTGCTCCCCTCTGAGTCCCAAGCTCTGTGCACAGGAGGGCACTGGGCTCTGCCTTCGTGGACTCAGGGGTGGTAGAGTGAGAGTGAGGAATGGACACGTGAGGAGAGGGTCTGCTTCGTTGTGGGAGGGTGGGAGAAGCTCATTAATCCAGTTGTTCTGCACACAGCCGCAGCTCTGCACCCCGTACGCTGCTAATGAGATCTTGTTCCTTCCCTGGAGGCCTCTGCCTCCTCATCTGAAAAATGAAGAGGTTGGATCAGGTGATCTCTAAGGGTCTCTTGTAAGCCAACAACCTAAGTGAAGAAAAGCTTTTAGCAATTTAGAAAGAGGCTAAACAAAAGAGAAAAGTGGGAGAAAATACTCCTTCCCAAGCTCTGTGTCTGCTTCTCACCCAATTGAACAAAATGGTCGATGCAGAAGGTGAATTCTGAGTGATGTGCAGCAAAGCACGAAGCAAATGGCTGGAGAAAGCAGCCACTGTGCCCGAGAAGTCTCTTGGTTCCACTAGAACAGCACGCCTGAAACATTTTCCATTTTAATCAGAAAAGTTAACTCCAAGCAGTTACCAGGATTGGGTCAAAGGGATACTTTGTACTCTTTTCTGGTAGCATCTGTCTGGCAAACGACACGGCCATTTCAAGAATTACGCTCAATATTTTTTAAAAACAAAGAATTATTGTAGAGCACTGTAGTGAGTGTCAAAAACAACAGTGCTGTGAGACTCTATTTGATTATTTGCTTAAGTATGGTTACAAAAAGGGACAGGAAAAAGGAGACAACTACCTTCTCCTTCATCTTGTATGTTACAGTCATTATTGTTGCCTTGTAATTCCGAGGAAAAGGTTTCTCCAATGTTAATGAACCCCATCCTTGTCTTCCATCTATGATCTTTCATTCATTTTTTTTTTCTCTTTCTTTGCTCCAATTTCTATTGTGTTTTGCTTGTAACACTGTCAGGCAGTGTTCTCTTCACCACTGTCAGGCTGTGTTCTTCAAACTATTGTAAGGCAGTGTTCTCTTCTCCGCTGTAAAGCAGTGTTCTCCTCACCACTGTCGGGCAGTATTCTCTTCATCACTGTCTGGCTGTGTTCTCTTTACCACTGTAGTGCACTGTTCCTTAAGCATTCTGCTTTTTCTAGTCCCTCAGTTTTCATTTTATTTTATGTATCCTCTGAATTTGTTCCTAATGTTCACCAACAATCATGTCCTTTCCAGCTTCCTTGACCTTCGGTACAGAATAATGTCGAGTTGACTGATTTGGGCATGTCTGTCACCGCAGTGTGAGTCAGCCTCGTCTGCCTGCACACTGCCCTTCTCACGGTAGGCTGCAGTCAGCGTGCACTGTTCGCACTCCTTGCACTCCACTTTCCTCGTGTGCTCTTGCTCACAGTGTTCTTCCCTTTTCTGCAATTTCATACTCCCTTGTGTCAATTCTACCACCTCCCAACACCTTGTAGGCACGCTCCTGACCCTCTTGGCCTCTTGGAGGACATCTGTGGTCCCCAGGGCAAAGGCAGCCTCCCTCCTCTGGACCAAAACACCTGGTTTCACTATTCATCACCCGCTATAGAATAATGTAATTGAATGAAGTTCTAAAACATCTTTTTTGTTCAACAAAGATGATTCCTAAAGTTCGGTTGCCTTTCTCAGTCATCTTGTCAATTTTCTTCCACAGTTTATGATAAAAATTTAAGTGGCAATATGTCCCATGTGCTGTTCCTGCTAAAATAACTTTCAGAAACCAGATTTGGAGAGGGTGGGGAACGTAGCACATCTACCCATTGCAAATTTTACAGGGTAGAGTATCAGTGTGTGGATGTCTTATCACCAAAAAGGCAGGGTAAAGTTTAGAAATTGTTCCTCCTTTGATTCAGTTCCGCAGAAAAGCTCTTTCCAGCAAATCCAGTTATGCAGTCCAGACTCCCTAGCTGCTCAGAGCTTCAACCCTGATTTATTTTTCTTTAGAGAGTTTAGTATTCCGTAAAGTAAAACTTGCATTTAGTTTCTTAATGCCTGCCTCACTGACTAAAATACAAATGGCAGGAGGGCATAAAATTTACCTTATTTTTATATTCATATTACGTAAAGCTTGCTGCAGTGTGTATGGGATGATCAAAATACAGTGTGTGGTGGATGTTTAGATTTTAAGAAAATAAAATGGAAAACATATGACCATCAATCACCTCGGAGTACTCCTCCTTTGGAAAACACTTGGGACACTTTCTGATGCAGCTCTAAAAGTCTTCTCTTGTAAGTATCTTTATGAGGTGTGATGAAAAACATGGCGACGCTGCTGCCACATGCCTGCCAGCGGAGAGACAGGCTGCTGAAGCACAGCAGTGAGTCCTCATCTGACTTGCTCACCAGTCTGGTGTCAGCATGTCACTTCTGATCTTTCCAGTCTGGAAAGGTAGTTTTATTGAATCTGTTCAGTGTACAGAGGTAGGCACAACCACACAACTCAAAACCTCAGCAAAGAAGACTTCCAGTACTTCTTCAAAAAGGTGGGATAAATATAATCAAAGTGAGGGACAGTATTTTGAAATGGCAATGTGTCTCTCAATGTAATGCTTAAAAAAGGAAATTTGGTGTACTTCTTATCACACCTGTCCATACTCTACATTTCTTGTCTAAATAAGCAAACCAGAAATCCTAGCTGAGGATTTCAAAGCCAGCTTTCCTTCAACCTATGTAATCGTAGATATGAACTGTGTTCATGGAACTATATTCTGTATCCTTCAGTGTGCTTGAAGGCACAGATCAAAAATGAAAAAAGATCCATAAAGAACTGTGTTCAAATGACTATACTTTGCAGTGAGACAATACTGACCAATCTGAGAAAAGAAAATAAATATTTAATGTTCAACAAAGAATTGAGGAAATACCTGTCTCATTGAGCAGAAAATAGTAGGCCATCCCAGAGTAGATTCTGCTGCATGGGAATCCAGGGTAGGTCCTCCAAGGGGTAACTGGTACTAGTACTTTGCATGTAAAATCTAATGCCACATAATTGGAGGTCACTAGTGGTTAGTGTAAATTAAAAGGACAGAGGAACAATGTACTCTTGGATAATGATATTTAAGCTTTAAAGTGATTGTGATACACTGAGACAGAGTCACAGAAAGGTTTGATTATGCCCCCACATGGGAAAAGGATTTCCCATTTGATTACTTCCCTACTTCTCCTGCACTGCTGCCCCTGGAGATGCTGGCCTCAGGCTGCTGTTCCAATGAATCAGAACATTTGGAAGGATGTGCATGCTAACCTACAAGGACTTAGTGAACAGCGAATGCCAACTGTGTGGCTAATCCTCAGGTCAATAACTCTCTCTTTTTTCAGAAAAAGGAAAAGATGGCCCACTACCCCACATCCTTCTTTCATCTCCCGTTTGCCATCTCTGCTGTGCGCCCCAGCACACGCACTTCACATGCCCTCCGGTGTTTCCATCAATTCTACGGCCCATGGAGGGCCTGCAGCCGCCTTTTCCTTCCTTTCTCTGCCTGTGCTCTGAACAGGGAGATTTGTGTAGATTAGGACGTTGCCTCCCACTCCTCCATGCTTGTCAGCTGCTTCTAAATGTCTGCTCCTAAAACTGTGCTGAGAGTCCAAGGCTGCAAGATACATAATCCTCAAGCCCAGTGCTCCTGAGTCGCTTGCGTTTGCCCACCCTCCACCTTAAAAATGAAGGCTACAGATTTTCCTCACCAGCACAAACATGGGCAACATAGCCCCACTTGTATAGCCCAAAATGTATAGAACTGATAAACAGCAAAAAAAGAAAATATCCTTACCTTTGTTATTTCTGCCTGTTATGGCTCGAGTCTAGTTGTCAGCAAAAAGCCTCATACATACAGTCTTTGGGGCAGGCTTCTAGAGTTCGTGATTAATTCATGAGCCAATGCTGGGATTATGGGTGCGAGGGCCACACCCGCCCTGGGGTGGATCATCTGCATACACTATAAGGACGGGAGAGGGCTTACTAGTTGCTGCAGCCGCTCCAAGTAGGAACTTTAGAAGTTAGTATAATTTAAGAGAAAAAAATAGAAAAATAATTTCTATTACTGCAAGGGTCAGGAAAGGGTGGGTTACACTGACTCCTTAACTGACAGTGTGGGGTGTAAACATTATAGGATAGTTGAGAAGACCGAGCTGTTTAACCTGGGGGCTGGTCACTTCCTGTGATGGGAAGGAGGAGCCCTCCTTGAGCAGAAATCAGTGAAGGTGGGACACAGGTTCAACCTTGACCTAGCTCACCTGCACAACTGTTGGGCTTGTCACTGGAGATCCAATGTAGGTGTCTATAGTTAGTTCAGAGGAAAGAAAGCTCAACAACAGAAATAAGATTCACTTGCATGAAATGATGCTAAACACCTGGAAATGTTAGAGTTGAAGAAAGTAATAGTATGCAAAGATAGAAGGCATTCTGCCTCCTGCCATCTCAACATTAGATAGAAAAAAGGAACATCTCAGCATTATAGGCAATGACCAGTGTCTTAGCTACTCTTTTCTCGTAGCTGAGACAAATACCCGACACTCGAAATGAGAGAAGGAAAGGTTTACTTAGCTCACAGTTACTGGAGGGTTCATAGTACCAAACATCCTGAATTACGTAGCAAGACCTTGGAGCCTTATTTGCTCAAGAAAGAGGGCCAGTGCCTCTGTCTTCTCCAAACATCTCTCCGCTCAAGGCGGCCTCAAGTCACGACATCGCTGCCCCACACTACAGGGTCTGGAGGAGAGGCTGGGGCGCTGCAGTGTCCAGAATGATGGGCTCTACACCTCTAAGAGAGGTCACAGGCCTTGGGGGGCTGGCAGAGCTCAGGCTGCCAGTTTAATAGTTCCTGCCTCTCTGGCCCCGCCCTGGTCCTCTTGCCCCGCCCCCAAGCCTCTTGCTGCTCCTTGCGCCCCATCTGCCCATGACTTACATGAGGCTTTGGGGGGACAACTAGACACAAGCCACAAACCATAACAACCAGATACACAGAAGAGAACTACTGGGGATCTGGCCAGAGTACACATTGCCTGCACAAGGTCTGAGATTTAGCAAAGGGAGGGAAAAGGAGGGGAGTTTTTTTTTTTAAACATCTGTTCACTCCATTTTACTGCTGGGAGTGCACGGTGTGCCCATAATCCTGTGGGACTGGTGTTAACATGCTCTTAAAGAGAAGCAGTTGATGCTTAACAAAGCTGGATTGCAGGGACTCCCTTGATTTTCTTTCGCATTACTTACATAGAAATACATATGCATCATTACTGAGATCTGCTCAGTTTCCCATGCCACTTTAAAGATAAAGGAGGCTGTCAGTTAATGGCATGTATGGACTTCGGGATTTATTACAAGCAGCCCTGGAGTTGATCTGCAGCAAGATGAGCTGCCCTACAGGGAAGGGAGGTGGTGATGAAGTTCCTTCACTGCTCTCTGTCTGGGCTTATCAAGAATTGAAC
Source organism: Octomys mimax (assembly GCA_002564305.1). Lineage (NCBI taxonomy): Eukaryota > Metazoa > Chordata > Mammalia > Rodentia > Octodontidae > Octomys > Octomys mimax. The sequence goes on from NDGM011073489.1 coordinate 9,067, forward strand.
CACTAGCCTTAGACTTTTATGCATTAATTTCCTCTTAATTGGAGGGTAAAAGCCATCCCAAACTCCAGGAAATTGCAAATTAGGGCATCATGACAGTGGCTGCTTACATGTGTAAATACCCAAACTACGAACAGATTTGCAGGACATTTTGATGCCTGATCACCTTTTCCTTTTCTTCTCACTGTTACTTTAGAACAATTAGCACTAAGACATCTTTTGGAGTTTCTTTATGAGGAAAAGCATAATTTTTTGTATATGGCAGCTAGAAAATGAGTTCTATGTGTATATCCACGTTCTTACATCTTTCAGAACTTCTCTGCCCACTAAGATCTAATGTATTTTTGTTTAGTTTAGGGTTTTTTTTCTAATTTTCTTTTCATTACAATAGCTTCATTCCACATTCAGCTCCTCTCCAGAAGAAGGCTGGAGGAATATAACTCCATTTTTAATGCAGTCTTCCTGGCTTCAAACTTGTCTACCATAGTCTACAGCCCTGTTGTAGCCATTTCCTGTCCCTCATGGTGCCCCCAAGCCACTTCATTTGACTGCATCAAAGTCAGTCTCTTAACCCAAGAATTGTTGGCAACGCTGGCCCTTGACTCAGGGACAACTTTACTCCCTGCACCCTGAAGTCCTTTCTCCCTTATGGCCCTCACTCACCTGGCACACAGAAAGATACCCTCCTAGCTCCAGCCTCTGTCCCTTCCCCAGTCACTGCTGTCTCTGTATCTTAGTTACTTTTCTCCTTGCTGGGACGAAATACCTGACACCAAAAGCTAAAGGAGGAAAGCTTTATTTTTGGCTTCCAATTTGTAGAGGTTTTAGTCTATAGTGGGCTGGTTGCAAGGTAGAGTGGCCTGACAGAGGGCCATCATGGAGGATGGGAGTTCATGGCAGGCAGAAGAGAGCAAAGGAAACCCACAAGGGACAGCCTTCTTTCTGTCCCTTCTAGTTTATCCAGGCTACCTGCCCTAACTCATACCCAGGGTTTGGCACCCTTAATTCTAGCCAGACTATCCAAACTGATTGGTGGACGAAGTTAGTAATCACACATCCTTAATCTCAGCATCACATACTGTAGATCCAGCCACCTCTGAAAAAGCCCTATGACTGGATGAGGTCTTGGGAGGACATCCACACAAAAGCCATAACACCCTGTGCTCCTCTGTCTTTCTATTTTTCTCTTTGGTCCCCCCACACTTCTACACCTGCCCTTTCTTTATCCCTCTCCTTTTGTCCTTTCATCTCTGTATTACCCCTTCCCAGTGGACATTTCAGATTATCCATCATGAAAGAAGGGTGAATCTGTTTATCCTAAGCAGCACTTGCATTCAGTGGTGCTAAAATCTCTGGGGCACATGCTTTAAACTCCAGCCTTAAAGAATCTGAAGCAGAATAAAAAAGTAGAGAGTGAGCTACAAATAGATATATCACATTTGTTTTGTCATGTCTCACATATATTTTAAAATATCATATCACATACTAGCCTTCTTTCTCCAAACATAACCAACCTCAAACTCTCATAAGGCTTTTGCTTCAATCTTATAATCATGTAAGACATTTCTTTCTAGATTTTATCCAAATAGTCTCCATTCTGAAATTTAAAATGGAAACTAGAATTTGCTCCCTGGTCATGATCTGGTGGAAGTAATTATACTGCTAACTCGGGATGTTCATCTCTCTTCCCTTTCTTTCCCTTTTTCTTTTAATAACAAAGCATTTCCACATTGCATGGGAAGCCATCTTTATTTGTCCTTGACTTGTAATTCTGGGTGTAGATACCTTCTTTTCCTTTAGAGCAGTGTTTAGACTCCACCATGGTGGTTAGACACCAAGTGGTGGAAACGTTACCACTTGGAGTCTTGAAGCCATCTCATCTCATGAGATGATACTTCAGTTTTCTAGGAACTTTCTAAAACCAAAGCATGAAAATGTGATAGAGAGTAATACTAAGAAGAAACTGTCACAGTTACATTGCTCACTTATGCTTTATTTTCCTTTAACTATCAAAATTGAAACCCAACATAGTTAAGAATGAGTAGTGACAACTTGAGAACCCAAGTGGAATGCCAGCATACTTAGCGATTTATGAATTTTCCCTCAACTCCTCCACCCTCCTGTTTCCTATTGAAATTTCACCTGTCCTATCTTTAGAAAAAAAATATGCATCTCTGGAGTCCTGTAGTTATATTTTAATAGGATCAAAGAATCACTGGAAAATAGAGATGAAAGTGATTTTAGAGGTCACTGAGTCCAATCTTGCAGCTGCAAAGAAACCACATCTGCCCAGTTCTGAATAGTGGCAAGAAGCTGTGCCTAAGGGATTCCAGGCAGAATGTGAAGATAGTGTGGCTTTTCCACAGAGCAGACAGGGATAGAAACCCTCACCTGCTACTTGATCATATTTTGAAGCCCTTTTGAGCTGATGGAAATGATAGTATGGCTGGTTTGCCTATTTGTAAGGAATGAATCAAACCTCCAGCAGGCAGTTATCACTTAGAGACACTGATGTCTAGGAGAACCTTTCATGCTTCACATAGTCCCTTTGCTGTCCATGGTTACCTGCACCTTATAGGACACACTGTTTGTCTATTTGCAATCAGGAATCACTTGAGCAGGAGTCTTCCTCTTTTCCAAACCAAGTAGCTCTTCTCATTCTCAGTGACAGGTTTTCATCATCATTGTTACACGGGTGCTGTGCTCTTCTCCAGCTGGCACGTTCCTCTACTTAGAGAGCATTGTCCAGAAACACAGCAAAGCCCTGTGCTGAAAACTTACTCCCTGTCTGAGTACACAATTGCTGGATGCTACCAGAGGTCACGCGTTCTTCTGCAGGTGACTTGGCAACACTTGCTAGCAACAGGCTAGGTGTCAGATGTTCAAGACAGTGATGCTATTTTATGTTTTCCCCAGTAATTTCTTCAGTGTGGGGTTCTTCATGCGGTTGGCAGATCACATTCTGAATGAGCACCTGAATGCAGGTGGAAAAAAGGAGGCATTTTAAGTGTGGCTGGTGAGCTGGCCATGAAGGCGAGTCTCACAGGCCAGTGGAAACACACCACACTTCATAGTCTTTTATTGAAATTGTATCTATGTTTAAATGGTTGCCCTTTTTTATTTAAGCTCTGAAAATCTACTCAATATTTTATTTATAAATGCTGTATGTGGAAAGTTTTGCAAGACAGTTTGTCTTTAAACATATATTGAATGATATAATCCATGGATCTTGATCTGAAGTGAAGAAATATCCATCTCACTTTATCTCAGGGTATAATATAAGGAACCCGTGAATCAGGGAAATTGTATCCTGTGGAATGTTTACTTTCTTCTTGCTGCTAGAGAACAGGCAAAACTTTTTAATTGATTTTCCTCACTATTAAATGTATACATCTAACTAGCAATTTTTTTAAATTAATTTTATTGAGAAATTAACTAGAAGATTTTTAAAAGTCACTTTTACATGTAAACCTCTTTGATCCTGTGATTTCTCATAACAATCTCAAAACTCTTACTAAGAACAGAACTGCATTATATTTATTTTACATAGATTTGCCCCACTTTGATAGCAATTACATTTCAGCCCCTGAAACATGGTGCTCTATTAATATTGTCTCAGAAGATGAATGTTAAATCAAATACAGCCTTGTAAGATACTGGCAATCTTGATTCTTGAATTTGGGATGGTATGCCCATATCTCTGAATTTAGAGCATGTAATTAAATGTGAAGTAGTCTCATATTAGCATGAGAGGAAATCAGTTTGCTGGGGGGAAAGAAAGAGTTTTCAATTTGGCTTCAATTGGTAACTTTCCTCTGGGGATCTTGAAGAACTTCAGTGGTTAAAGAACTAAAAACATGAACAACATAATTGTTAATTAATAATTATTCAATAAGGAAAGTTAGGAGGCCTCCAACTTCATAGAAAAGAGCTGAATGATCTGAGAGGCTACAAAAATGGTGACTTTTGACCTACTATGTAAAGCAGTCACGGGCCTGGGGAGGTAGTTCAGTGGGTTTGAATGACAATGGAATACCCATCTCTGACAAAACTAAGCAAAAAAGGGGGATATAAATTAAAGACCATTCTACAGTGAAAAAAAAAATATATATATACACATATCTGTATGTACAAAATAGTTAGGGTAGATATACAGCTACTATATCTTAGTTCACTGAGAAGAAAAATTTGTACTAATAGTGTTTAGAAAAGATATCATGTCTGCATCTTGTACTATGAATAACCACTATGAAGACAACACTATGCAATGTA
>NDGM011073498.1:0-23245 GCA_002564305.1 Octomys mimax
CTCAATTTTAGCCACATTGACCAATTCTGGACACCAATCAGCAGTGCCCATGCTAATCCAGAATGAGGCTTCACCTTGTGATTTTTAATGACTACACTTCTACACCTTTGTGTTCCCCTTCCCATCCTATAGCCTTGTAATTTCTTTACTGAGTTGATAATGCTGTTATCAACTATTTATAGCCAGATCATGGACTTATTAAGCAATTTCCTTTTGTGTTTTCATTTATGTTCATTCTTTTTGTCTTCTCTCCAGTTCTGGGCTTTCTACCTTTTCAAGTTGAATGTTTCAATAATTTATTTTATTCATGTTAATAAAAATATTAAATGTTCCATGTTTGTTTCTAAGTATGACTTTGCTTGCAGCCCTTAAATGTTGGTAGATAGTGTCTTCCTTGTTATGTTTCTAAGTTCTGTGCTGTTATAGTTTGGATTTCCTTTCTGAGCACATGTTACTTAGGAATAGTTTTAAGATTTCTAGATAGCAAGATTTTGTTGTTGAAATTTATTACTGAATTTTAAGGTGCCGTGGTCATAGAAAATGTCTTTCTCAATTTTTAGGGTTTACTGGAGGTTCCTTTGTGGCCTAATTTGTAGTAAGTTTTTATAAATGCTTCACTAATGTGTAACTCCCATATTTCTAAGACCTCCAGCCTGTTTTCAATACGCAATTTGCTTCACTTTAATATGCAATTACAATGGCTCAAGCCCTTTTTCTACAAACTGTAGGAAGGCCAATGCCTGTCACAGATTTCCCCAAGACCTTTAGGGTAGAGCAGCTTGTACTTCTTCATTTGCCTCTTTTTATTTTTCTTTTTGAGCTAGGACCTTGCTGCGCGCCCATGCGGACCTCAAACTCCTGGGTCAAGCGGCCCTCCTGCCTCAGCCTCCTGACGCTGAGGAGCTGGGACGTTCCGGAGGCTCACGTGCCAGGCGTTGCTCTTCCTTTGTTACCACTGCAGCTAACCGTGGTGCAGCTCGCCCTCCTCGGGTCACCACAGACTACAGTTACGCTGCAGCGTCCAGCCGTCCTGCCATCTCTGTGGGTGAACACAGCGGAGAAATAGCTCTTGCTTCTGAGCGTGTCTGTCGCCCGTAGGGGTGGGGCCAGTCCGGTCCCAGGTTTTCCTTACCGAGGCTTAGCTGATGACGTTGCCACCGTCTGCAAATTGCTCGTGGCTGCAGTGAGGGAAGAGCTCTACCATACTTCTTTCCAGCACTGTGTGCGTTCGTAGCTCACCAACCAGGAAAAGATGCACGGCGGTGCCCAACTAGAGGAGGACGAGGAAACGTCATCCTTTCCTCCAGGAGAAAGCAGAAAAAGGAACAGATGCTAGCGAACACCTGTATCCTCTGCTTCAGTGCTGGCCTCTTTGGGACGCTGCCCTCTTTAAAGCACTGCCTTCGCTAAACACAGGGCGCCTTCCTTTCTCTTCCCAAAGGGAGGTTCTTCCGAATGTCCAACGTTAAATCCGAGGACCACACAAGTCAGAAGCATGCCTAGCTTGTAGGATAGGGCCACGGACGTTTAAGCTCAATGCCAGGTACCAGCGATCCTCCAAATACATGGGCCGTTCTCCGGCACAGGGAAATTCACACTGGGTAGGCCTCTGACGGCTACGTGTTCCTGTCTTCAGGGCGGTTTATCCCTTTGTTTCCTTCTCTTTGTCCACATCCAGGCTGGTGAAGCTCAGCCACGGAGGCGGAACTTGCTGTTCGTATGTTAAGGGGCTCATCCAAAAATTCTTAGACTAAAGCAACATCTGAATGACAAAGTCTCCCCTGGCTCCTTAGGGATAAATGGTGTTTTGTTTTTTCTAGGACGAGGACAAGTTTTGCTGCAGTGTTTGTTTTAGCTGGCATCTCTCTCTGCCCTTGGTGCTTGTGGTGAAGTTGCTTACCGTGGCGTGGACCTGCTAGATTGGAGACTTGTGTTGGGATAATATAGATGACGAAGAGCGCTTCTATATCGCATCAGCCGACTTGTTCAGATTATTTTCAGCCTCATCCCTGTTAACTCTCTTCAATCTGCCAAGGTCTGAGAAGCATATAACTATTATCCTTTCTTTTTAAAAAAATGTATTTAGTACAGGATCTACAGGGTCTCACTATGTAGATCGGACTTGAAGTGATCCTCCTGTTTTCAGCATCCCAAGTGCTGGGATTACAGGCCCATGCTACCACGCCCAGGCTCAGTTGCCATCTCAGCCTGCCCCCGGGGGGTTGAACCCTGGCTACTGTGCTCTGCCTAAGCAGGTGCTTTAGTCTGCTGAGCTATCTGGTTGGCCCCATCATCCATTTTTATTGTAATCCCATTTTTGTCACTGATTATTTACAGGTTCTTTTTTAAGCTTTCATTTATTTATTTATTTGGTACAAGGTCTTGCTATGCAGCTCAGACTTGTAGTGATCTTTCTTTCTCAGCCTCCTCAGCACTGGGATACAGGTGTGTGCCACCATGCCCAGTTTCCGGGCCAGCTCTGCATGTGGTACTGGTGATTGAACCCCGGTTCTTGCATTTGCCAGGCAGGCAATTATACTGCCAAGCTATCTCCTTGGTCCTATTTTTATATATATATATATATATATATATATACACATATATATGTATATATATACATTAATATATAATATAATATATACATTAATATATAATATAATATATCACATATATATAAGTACATATACATATATACATACATATTTATATGTACGTATATATATACTATATAGCACATGTGATTTATATCACATAATATATAATATATAACACATATATCATATATGCATATCACATAGTTATGTCTAAATAGTCTAATTAGTCAAATATGATCTAGGGCTATGTTATTTAGTGCATAATTATGCAATATAACATTTCATTTTAGCGATTACATTTTTAAAAATGTAAAGATACTCAATTTACAGCTTTCCATCTTGATTTTTTTAAATCTCTGGTATAAATATTGTAACTCATAGTTTGTTTCACTGCATATTTGTCTGACTAATTACTTTTAAAAAATATTTATTTATTGAATACAGGGTCTCACTGCATAGATCAGACTTGTAGTGATCTTCCTAGCTCAGCCTTCCCAGTGCTGGAGTTACAGGCGTGTGAGGGCCGGTGTGGCATGCTCCAGGGTTCTGGGGGTCCTCCAGGGTTCTGGGGGTCCAGAGCTGGCCTGGCTTGTGGTACCATGGATTGAATTTGGATATTTGCACTTTCCGGGTAGGCACTTAGGCCACTGAGCTATCTGCCCAGACCCCTGACTGATTACTCTTGATTATACTGTATGACTTTAGCATAGATATGTCTGTCTGTGGTAGAGGTGGATTTGGTCTTACTCTGGCACAGCTGGTTCTTATTTATGACTCTGAATCTCCGGCTGCATCAAGGCATCGGAGTCCACGCCTGTCCCTGGCGATGGCTTTTGAGACTGACCGCAGCCCTGGTACAGATGCAGCCTGCGAGAGGGCATGGAGCGATTGGGGTGAAGTGGCCTGGCCTTTTGGGGAGCAGCTTCTGTGTCCTGGTGGGAAGGGAGACTCGGGCTGTGAGCCGGGAGCCAGGTGGCATGGAGCAACGCAGCTTCCTCCTCCTCTCCCCCGCGTGGTAAAGCCCAGGGCCTGCTTCTGTCACTGTCACTATTCTTGCCTCTCCTTTCAGTCTCAGGTCTTGTGAAGTCATTATTCATCTGTCATCTGGCTCCAAGATAATTACCAGCTGCCAGTTTTGCAGATCTGAGGAGTTGTGCTTTGATTTTGTGTTTGAATTGACATAGGTTGTTAGAAAAAAGTTGTGGGAGGGTGAGTCATGCCTGCTAGCCAGATGCTTCCCCTAACTGAAATTTATTGTAATAGTTGGGATTATTTTAAAGATTCTAGTCTTTCCTTATTGTATTTTTTCTTTTGCTTATGAATAGGTTTCCTAGGTAGGGTTTCTCTTTATTTTATTTTATGTCTTTGTTACAGGGTCTCACTACATAGCTCAGACTCATAGTGATCCTCCTGTCTCAGCCTCCCCAGCACTGGGATTTCAGGCATGCACCACCACACCTGGTCTTGGTGGTAGGCTCAGTGAGCCTGGGGTGGGTCCAGCATGGCATATGGTGCCAGCGATCAAACCCTGGTCCAGGTCCTTGCCTAAGCAGGCACTTAGTCTGCTGAGCTATCTCACTGGCTCTATTTTAAAAATTAAACAAGGTATAGAAACACCAAGACAAGTCTTTTTTTTTTTAAACTGGGGATCAAACTCAGTTTACCAGGTAAGCATTTATGCCACTGAACTATTTGTCATAGCCAAATCTTGGAAACAATAGAAGTGCCTATCACTTGAGGAACAGATGAAAAAGATGTGGAATTTTTATACAATGGGGTACTACTCAGCTATAAAGAAAGACAAACTCAAAGCCTTTATATGTAAGTGGGTGTAACTACAGGCTATACTCATAAGTGAAATAAATCAGACCCACATGTGTAAATATCATATTGTCTCCCTAGTGTAAGAACCTGAAAGAATATATAAAAGCTGAAAGGTATAATAGATATAGTAAAATGGAAACAAAGTGAACTCAAGGATTAAACAACAAAGAGGAGAGAAAGGGAAGGGAAAAAAGAAGGGGAAAAACATGCAAGTACATATACAGGATGGCTGAGATGATCGTACTAATAATTTCCATCAGTTTTTTGAAAATAGCAGTTAATGTTTAGAGTTTTCATCTTGACTAACTCTGTATGCTGATATCTGTGATCTGAGCAGCTACATCGAGGACAGCAATGTGTAGTACAATACTCATAATTGGATACCTTTCATCTTGGTCTTCTACATGTGTACAGTTTGTAATGTCTTATTAATTACTATACTCTATATAAATAATTTTTTTAAAAAGACAAGGGAAAAAAAAAAGATTTCTTGGAAGCAAGCGTTAATGTTCAATTATTTCCCCAATCTTGCATAACTATATCTGTTAATCTGAGCAACAGATTTGATGATAAAAATAGATAATATAGCAACCATTGTTAATTAGTTATTCCCGTTTTAAAAATCTGTAACATATGTATTGTTGTATGTTACCATTTCTGTCTTTTTTTTTTTTCTATTTGTTTTCCTTCTGTTTTTACTCTTCAAAATAAAATAAAATAGAATAAAATAAAATAGAAACACCTGGAGGTCTCATAGCAGCCTGGGCTTTGAAATCGGATGCAGTTGGGCGCAGTGTTCAGCTGTGCCATTTGTAAGATACCCATTCCCGAGCAAGTTGTTGAAACCCTATGAGCGGTTCTCAGTGTCCCTTTCTATAAAATGAGGGTAATGATTTTCACTCAAAGAACAGAGAGAAAACTAGAGCCAATCTGTAGTGTGTTAGCCAGGGCTTGTTCTTTTTGGCTTGTCAATGTGAGAAGCCGAATCACAATCAAGAACTCTTCAGGAAAAAAAAAAAATCAGAACAGGGACGTTTGGGCTCTTCCTAAAAATAAACAAAAATGGGGTGAGGATGTAGCTCAGTGAAAAGGATTTGTGTTCAATCCCTGGCACCACAGAATGAAAGTAAGAAAAAGAAAAAAGAAAAGAAAATTTTTTTCTCTTTCCTGAAATGTTTTTATAAGCATCTTGGGTGGACTGTGATTCTGTCCACCTGTAAGCTGATATTGTTTACTTATTTTTTTCAAAGCAAGACTGTAGAGAAAAAGATTTTCTTCATCATGTCTAAAATAAAGAAATTATTAATAAGATTTTTTGAACTGGGAAGTTTCCTGAAAGACACATGAAATGATGTAGAAGTTATGTAATAGGCTAAATAATTTATCTCATTACACAGAACTGAATCACATCTTATTTGGCTTAAAGATGGTGACAGGCTTCAGGGACCATGGCGCTTACGCCATGAAATTAGGAGGAGCATTTTGCAAAAAAGGTACTGAAGAAAATTCTATGTCAGAACAAGCAGGAGCTGTCCTAAGTTTTCTGTCTCCTCAGTGGGAACAGAACCAGTTTAGCCCTCACTGCAATGTGAAGGGTCCTGGAGAGAAACCCAAGTTAACTGGGGCTTCGCTCCTGTCCTAGGCGAATGATATCACACTACCTGATGACCTTACCAGCAGGCATGTGCTGTGCCCCCTGGATTCCAGCCTCTGTCCTGCTGTCACCTTCCTACCGTCACACCAGTTCAGCCCTCCTGTCTCCTGCCATAGTCCTTCTTATGAGCTCAGACAGAAGTCATCACCATGTTCTCAGTGATTCTCTGCCTTTGCACTACCCTGGCAGGCAAAAATCTGGCTTTAGGGTTTCCTCCCATCCTGCTCTACCCATGGAAGGTGAGAGGCATGAATCCCTGGGTACTGGAAAGTGGGAGAGTAGAGGTTGGTTCTGGGAGGAGAGGTAGGCAGGGTGGGAGAGAAAGGAAAAATCAAATGACCTTTCACATTTGCATAGTAGTACTGAGGTCATGGAGAAAGAGAAGGGGAGAAAGGGAGAAGCTGGGGTAAGGCAGAGCCTAGTGGGGCCTACAGTCTGCCTGAGGGGTAGAGAGGCTGAGGCACAGCTTTTAGGTAGCTGAGTATGAAGTGCAGTGTATGGTGAGGAAACGGGGCACTTAAGAAGCCCCGTGAGACACTCTTTGTTACAGCGTTTGAGAGATTCTAGCAAAAAACTCCAGCTATTTTAAAGTTTAGATTGCATGAGCTGTGTGGCCCTGACTACAGCATCCCTGCAGGATTGACCTAATGGAAGTCTAGTCCTACAGCCAAAGAGTCATTTTCTCTTCAGTCAATCATTATGCAGATCTCTGCCCAAAGCATCAAGCATGCTGGGCAGGGTTTGATTCAGAGATCACCCTTCATTTGATCATTTCTCATTAAGGTGTCTCACCAGACTTCCTGTGCTGACAGAGGTGATCATCCCCATTAATAATGATGATGATGATGGTGGTGATCATAAGGCAATTACAGTAATAGGGACAGTTGGGGGAAGCACCAGCAGCAACAAAAACCTGGCTCATCACATTTGAAATTCTAGAAATGAAAATCTTAAAATTTATTCTTAGGAACATTTCCTGCTGGTAATTTCATAATATCTAGAATAAAAATCCAACAGTTCATTAAAACTCCCAAAAGCTTCACCAGTGGTTGGATGATGGAAAGGTGGGAAAGCATGTGATTCTTCAAGGCCCTTGCCTTAAAAGGACAAACTCATAAGCACGTGAGTGTGGTGGCAGGTGGAGGGGACTAAAAGGGGCAAGGACACGTGCTGGTTGGGAAGCTCAGAGCATCATGTATAGTCATGTGTTGCTTAATGACGGGATGTGTTCTGAGAAATGCATTGTTAGGGGAGTTCATCATTAAGGCTCGTAAAGCTTGGCTGAGACAGCCAGTTACACCCGTTAGGGTACATGATCTAGCTAACTGCTCCTAGGCCACACCTGCACGGCTTGTTATTTAACTGAATACTGTAGGTAATTATAATACAATGCTAAGGATTTGTGCAGCTAACCATATCTAAATGTAGAAAATGATAGGGTAGAAACGCAGGGCAAAGAGAATTTTTTAGTGTCACTCCAGTCTTACAGGAGCATCTTTGTTTTGTGGTCTGTTATTGATAAGAATCTCCTTCAACAGTACATAAGTGTACATGGCTCTGGGCTCAGTGGATTGAGCCTCTGGGTTCTACTTGGCAAGATTGTTCTTAGCATGTGTCATCTCAAGCCATTCTTTCAAGCGCTCCCTGCCCAGAGTTCCCACAGAGCATTTCCTCAATGACAACGGCCGCCCCCTCTCCTGTCCTGCTAGCAGCTGGCTCGCTTCTCTCTCCTGCCATTTCCTTTCTTCTTAGTTCTCTCTCCCTTAACAATGGTGACATAGCATTGTCCTCCTGTTTCCCCTTCTCAGACCTTGTGATACTCCTGACTCCAAATGGCCCTTGCCAGCCAATATTATCATCCCAAAGGTTCTCTGGGCCAGACTCCTTGCCACAGATGGCAGCACCAGGGCGGACCCATGGTGGATGCCGGTGGGTTTAGGTTCTCATTTGGAGAAATGTGGGCATAGATGTCTCAGCAAAGTGCTGGTCAGCACAGGTTGTGAACTCTGCTTCTCTAAGGGTTTCTCAATGAAGGGGTCCATCACTTGGCACTTGTTGCAGACCTTTGCCCATTATTCTTTCCCATTTTGTGTTTTCTTTTTTTTTTTTTAACCCTTGTCTTCTTTCCTGTGGACTTATCTGTGTGTATTGTGTATTCACCTGCTGGCTGGCTTGGGTTGTTGGTGGAGCCCCTGCACTAGCAGCGTGCTAGTGATTTTGCTAGGAAAAGGATCTTTGGCGTCCTAGGGTATCTCGGGGAAGAGATGGCAGGCTCCATCAGGGGTGGGCGGAAGGCACTGCGGGGCCAGGCCCAGGCTTTCTAATTCTAGAGCTAAGAACAGACTGGTTTCCTTGACGACAGAAATGAAGTCTGCTCATCTGCTCCTGTGGTGGGCTTTTGTGTGTCTGTGGAAAGCTCTGGGACTTGGGGATAAGAGAGGCAATCCTTTCTTTATCAGTGCCGCAAGCCATTTCTGAAAATGCACCGATCCTTGCTGTATTATCAACAACACTAAAACCTTCCCAGGTAGCACAGTGATATCAGTTATGTAATCTGCAAATTGGGAGTCCAGCTGTAGAATCCACCATTCCTGCCACTGTGTTGTCTCTGATCCTTAATGTGTTTTAAACAGACAATGACACCTTTTTGATAATGTTTCAAAACGTCAGTCACAGGGCCGGCCAAATAGCTCAGCAGATTAAAGCACCTACAGATTAAAGCAGGCACAGGGGCTAGCAGTTTGATCCCCAGGCCTGACATGTGTGCCCCACCCCCTCCTGCCCAAACAGCAATTGAGACTAGGCGTGGTGGCACTAGTCTTGGGAGGCTGTAAACAGGAGAATGACTACCAGTCCAGTCTAGTAGTGAGACTGTGAACACCCTGTAGACCCTTCCCTAAAATACAGAAAAAATAAAAAAACACCAAAAATCGTCAGTCACATAGATAGGCTACGGCTGTCAAAGGTTCAATCAAAAGCATTTCTTTCTTCCTCAGCTAGTAATGATTTGTGTGGCCTGGCGGCTGGGAAATTAAAATCAGCACACACTTGTCAGTTGGCATCTTCAGATAAGGTTTTGGGATCCAAACCCTAATTCTTGATGCAAATCAAAAGACTCAGACTAAGGGCTGGCCCATCTGCTTTGACCGGGAGGCTTGCTCTCAAGGCAGCATCTTGGTGGTGGCTTGGTGTTTTATTCATTCACCACCTCCCCTTGCTATGCATTATTAAAGCCTCCTTAAAAAGCAGCCTGGGGACCACTGGGGAAAAGGCAAGCCAGCAGCGACTTCAAGTTTCCCTGCAAGACACAACATATGCTGCTAGGAAGAAGCAGGGAAAAGAGTCTGCAAAATCGTAGCCTCTGACAATCCAGCAGAGATGACCCTTGGAGCGTGGGCTCATGAAACTAGCTAACTTGTTCCAACATACCTTCGTTTTTAAGTCTGTGTCAGACACTGAATTCTTGTGTGCTAAATGATATACATGAGAGAATGAGAGCAGACCCTCTGTGCCGGGAGGGTCCGTGACGAGGCGCGAGATAATCAGCAGAGGAAGTTTGTTCAGACAGATGCGTGCGCAGATGGAGGCTGGAACCTGGTATCTTTTCTATCAGGCATTTCAGCACTCTTTTCTTCTTGGGATGATCACAGAATTTGGCTTCAAATTTAGATTCTGTGTGTCCCCTTCTTTCTTCCTTTAACCAGGAGGTGGGCTGTGGTATTCCAAAGCCCTGTGCATGGTTCCTTTGTTTCATTCATGCCCCCAAAGGATAGCCACTGACCTTGCTGGGCAAACAAGCTCAGCCTAGAGGCAGCTTCAGTTTGCTGAGTTCTTTGTCTGGGGGCGACCTCCCTCCTGGCTACACACTTTGCTGCTTTGACTCCGGATGGACAGTAGCCTCCTCTCTGTCCCACCTTCTGCCTTTCGAGGCACCTGAGTATGACTTAAGTAGATCCAGGAACCTGCAGGTCTCTTAAATCTGTCTGGTACATTTTTCTTGTATGACACAGCCCCCAGAATGCCAGTGTAGTGGCCTGGCTTCTCTGTATGCTTTGTGGTTTGAGTCTATATCCAGGGACCAGGGGAAGGCTTTTTAAAATTTTGTACACATATGATCTCTACTGGCCCAGGTGCCCATTGCATTTACATGTTTCTTAATTGGACAGATGATTTGTGATAAGCCTAGCATCGAGCATGTATGTAGTTTTTTGTAGAGTGGCTTTAGGAGAGAGTGTTACCGGGTAAACCCAGAGCTGTTTCTGATCAATTGACAAAATGGATTTGTGAAATGTAAACATCTACAGGTCTCCTGCTATATATTTTTGTACTACTTCATGGTTTGGTTAAAATCACTACCTTTATTCTCTCTTCCTATAGAACTGTGGCTGATTCTTACTGCTAACTTTTGCTACTCCACGTCCTGAACCCCATGGGAGGGAAAGGGAAGATTGAACGTGTGACTATAAACATCACTGTGGATGTTGGGTCCAACAGAATATCTGGAGTTTCATTTTGCCTGCGATGATTCAAAATAAAAGGTGGGAAATCTCCCAGAGCAGGTGCCTTTAGGGTCTCCACCACACGGGCTGCTGCCTTTTGAGTGACAGAAAGGTTTGCTTAAGGGAAACTCAAGGTTAGGTGATGTGCAGGCTAGGTGCCCCACACTGCCTGATGTGACATGTGGCCATCGAGCAGATGCTGCCTAAGGAAGGCCAGGGAACAGCGGAGAGCCGGCAGAGCTCAGCAGCACCTCTCTGCTGGATTTGCAGAGGGACCTATTTCTTCCTCAGAGCCCATCCACAGCCCCAGGAAGATACCACGCAGCCACCAATGGTCAGCGGACCTCAAGGAATGACAGTATAATAGAATAGCCTTGAGGTGTCATTTTATTGCACCTTGGTCTGTCCCATCAGTGTGGTGAGCCAGTTTATACTGAGCACCCCTACAACTCAGGCACTCTCTAGCTTCTCAGAATACAGTGATGAACGCCAACACCAAGGCCCCACCCTCTTAGAACATCCAGTTTAGTGGCAGTGAGAGCCTCTTCTAGTTCATGGCTGCTTTAGAATTTCAATGAAGAAACTTGTGTGCAGTGAGCTTTCCCCCAGTTACATGTGGCCTTCATGCTTACTTTTGTCTCCTGCCTCAGTGTCAGCTTTGTGCTTAACACCCCCTCCCAAAGAGGAAGCAGTCTTGAGGTGGGGGCAGGTATGGATGATGGCCGCCCTTCCAGGTGGGTGGCTCTAGGCAGACCCTGGCTAAGTGGGGGTTTCTAGCTCCCTCTGTCCCTTCCTTTTGGTGGTCACAAACCAAAGTGAAGTAAGGCAGACTGTATCCTCCTGGTGCATCTCCCTAATGCCTTACCTCACCTTTCTGCCACCCTGATGTCTGCCCAGCACTGGGAAGAGCACTCTTTTACTATGTTACATGGATGTCATAAGGTTTAACAAATACTATATCTGATCAACTCTCCTGGGAGTGCTGGCTTTTCAAAAGAAGAGATCTATTAGCCAAATAAATCAAATGATCAAACTTCAGGCAGGAGGGAGTCAGAGAAGATGTTCTAGTGGTTTGGAGAGGTTTGGGCCAGGATGCCTGAGGCCCTGCTCCATACCTGGAGTCAGCTGGCCTGGACCCTCGGCCTCACACAGACTTACATGCATTGTGTGGGGGCTTGTGTATAATGTATGTCCATGTCTTCTTTTTAGGTGACTGTCGAACTTAGTCACATCTTTGTAGCTAATATTGGCCCAAAGGCCCCTGAAGGGGCATCTGACCTTGAAGAACATCACTGTCAGTTGTGGTTTAATCTAGTCTGTCCCTGAGTGCCCAGAGGTGGGCCTTTGAGTCATGGCAGTGCTATATTCATCAGTGGGGATTTGTTGCTCGGAGGTGGGGCCTGGTTGTAGGTATCTTCTCCACCAGGGCATGACCTGGAAGGGTGTAGTCTTGTCCCTGGCTCCTCTCTACTCTCTTCTCCCCTTCTGCCAGGAGATGAACAGCTTTCCTCTGCCCAGGCCTTTCCATTTGTGCCTGGGAGTCAGCCAACCATGGACTGAAACTGACCCCAAATAACCTCTTCTCCTTCAAGTTTAGGAGGCCCGGTATTTTGTCCCAGCCTGGAGAAAGTGATTAACAGGGTATCCCAGTGCCCCCCGGTGATGCTGGGTTCACACAGTCCCTTTCCACCCCAGGGAGCCATGCTCAACTGCTCTCACCACTCCAATCACATGGAGGGGGAGAGATGATCTCTCTTGCAAATGCTATCCCAGAGCTGCTATGTGGGAAAGAAGTAAGATTCATTTTCTTGACACTATCTTTCACCAGTTACAAATGGTAGCAATTGCCTATGGGACTCTTGAGAAATTATGAAGTGTTAATTAGCAGGAGCACTGTGTGTTTAAAATATATGGGATATTTAAATAACTATGAAATGAAACCTCCTTTGCAAAGTTGCAGAACCATCTGGTTCAAAAATCTGAGAACTTGAATTTTGCTGCATATATTAAAGAGATATTTTTAAATGCTTCTGGGAATGGTTATTTAATATCACTTTTTTGGTTTTTTTTGTCTTTTTGAGATAGGATCTTCTATACTGCTCAGGCTGGCCTTGAACTCACTTTGTAGTCCAGGCTGGTCTCAAACTTGCGATGATCCTCCTGCCTCAGCCTCCTGAGTGCTGGGGTTACAGGTGTGTGCCACCGCGCCTGGCTGCTATCACTTCTGTTTCCTTAGATTTGGAAGCTGAAGCCTTGGAAGCAGACTCCGAGGAGGTCACTATCGTAGCCTAGGATGTTAATTGCACCTTGTGTCCAAAGGGCCTGGTTAGAGTGAAAGGACTAGAATCACGGTTGTGGTGGTTTCTTAAAAGTCACGTATTTCAAAGTTGCTTGTTTCTTGATCTTTTTGGATTAGAAGTAAAAAAAAAAATAAAATAAAATAAAACAGAGCATTTTCTGTTTACAATAGCCATATATTGTAGAAACATGAAGGACAGAAATGGAGAAACCCAATGCAAACACTGACGTCTAAATGTCAGTGTGTCTTTTTATTTTCTGGCCAAATTACATCCTCTTGTTCTTTTCTTTTCTTTCTTTCCTCTTTCTTTCTTTCTTTCTTTCTTTCTTTCTTTTTTTTTTTCTCATAGGTTTACTTGGAGGAGCAGAGAGGGTTGGGCCATGTGTCAGCCAAGATTTAATAAGGGAAATAGAAACTTCTTTGAGTGTCTTAACAGAGGGACTTTCATGCAGGAAACCTATATAGGTAATGGAAGAGCTGAGAACAAACAAAGAGGACATGGTGACAGGGCTCAGATTGTCCCAGCAGAAAGCTGCCTCCACCTGGAGAGCGCTGGGAGACAGGGAGAAAGTGGTGTTATCCTTACCTGGGGCCATAGTCACTCTGTGGAACCTGTGTCACAGTGGGATTTTCTGGGGGAAGCTGGGGCCATGGAGAAGATGCCACTTGAGTCAGAGGTGGAGGTGGAAATGTCCTGGCATCTCCTCCCTTCAGGGGTTTGTGCCTCTCATTGCTCCTCCCAGCTGCAGGAAGCAGCTGATACAGGAGCCTCCCGGAAGCAGCAAGAAGGGCTGAGGGCTGGTGAGGTGTGTGGTGAACCAGGCTGGGCTGCTCTTGAGGTCCTGAAACCCTGACACTCAATAAGAGTTGGATTCTCAATGCATCCTTGAGGACTTGCCAGTGGGAAAATCATGACGATGGGCTCAAATGGCCATTAAGGAGATTCCTCTATTCTCATCATCAGAAACAAACTTTCCCAAGGACTCCTATCTTTGCATTGAGCTTACCTATAAAGGATAGGCAAGCCTTCAGAGAGAGAGTGTGTGTGTGTGTGTGTGTGTGCGTGTGCGTGTGCATGCACACACATGCATATGCACGCATGCATGCGTGTGTGCATGTGTGTGTATGAGAGAAAGAGAGAGAGAGAGAGAGAGAGAGAGAGAGGTGTGGAGAAGTTAAGAAGGGATTGTACCCCTAGATAGAGAGAAAAAGATGAGGACCCCAAGGTCAGAGATAAAAGTGTTCACCTATGACTGGGATGGTTGTATCCACGAAGACCACTTTCCATTAAAAAGTAACTCCCAATAGAACAATGTCCATCACAGGGTTTTTGAGAAGATTTAACATTTTTCCACACAAAACACCTCTTTCCATGAATTATCTCCTGTTGTACCAAACTGGATTTGATATCTGCCCACTGAATTGCACTTCCTCCTGAAGGAGGACAAGTGAGAACCAGCTCCTTTGGCAGGTGTTGGTGTTTCAGCCCCAGAGGAACTGGAGGTGCTAACTGATCCTTCTTTTCTGGATTGGGTATACTTTAAGGTCCTTCCAAACTCTGTCACTCTGGAACCTACTCCAGACTCTGGCAGACACCCATAAAGCCATGCCAGGAAGATGGCACATGAAGGGCTGAGGCAATGCTCCCACACAGACCACAACCCATGAAGATCTCTGCTGTGGCTTCAAGGGCCTTATGTGGCCAGCAGAAGCTCTCTATGGTAGCTTGAGGTCTTTACTTGCTTTTCTTGAGTATGAAATGGAGAGTATGTAGACCACAGCAATATTTCTTATAAATCCATTTTTCTTTACCATCCAGTGCCCTCGAACCCCACAAAGCTTCTCTTCCTGCAACTCAAGGACCCTGAAAAGCCATATACTTCCTTGAAGGTTGTATCTTCTCAGTGTCTCCCCATCTCCCTGTGAGTGCTGCATTAGGAAGATCAAAGAAGCCAGTGAGGCAAGGTGGGCTCTTCTTGGAGTTTAAGAAGGAGGTCTTGGATTATGCTACTGTAATAGGCTATAGACTGAGTAAGTGATAAGGAGTAGAAGTTTATTTGGCTAATAGTTCTGGAGGTCTGAGATTGAGAAGCCACATGTGGTGAGCACCTCTTGATAAACATGGAGCCTGGCACGGAGACCGCCACGCCACGTTGCCACCCGATATATCAACATGGAAGAAGGCATGAAATGGGAGAGGGAAGGAAGGAGGGAGGGAAGGAGGGAGGGGGGAGAGAGAGAGAGAGAGATCCTAATACATTTCAGGAGACAAGAACTTCAATCCATTTATAAGGGCAGAGTTTTCACAACCTCATCAGCTCCTAAAGGCCCCATCTCTTAATACTAGTACAATGACAATGAGATTTCAGTGTGAGTTTTAGAGAGGACAATCAAACCATGATAGAGAAGGTACAAGGGAGTGGGAAATCTGGGAACCCTCACACAGTGATCATCTTTGTCTGACACACATGCAGAGATGAGTAACAGCAGGAAGAGAAGGTGTTTAGTAAATGGGAGGGTTGAGACCCAAGGTGGAGCTAGACTTAAGCCACAGAGACTAGAAAGACATTGACCAAGGAAGAGGAAAGGTCGAGCCTAAGCCAAACCACCAAGGCAGCATGGTTACATGTCAGGGAATGTTGGCCCGGATCAGGGTGGAGGAAGTGGTTTCCCTTTGTCTGGAGTGAGCATCTCCTGTAGAAGAGTCGGGGGTGAGAAGAGTGGGGAGCAAGAGGAGCTTGAAAACTAATATGATTATTGTCTTGGCTGTTCAAAGAGAAATGGCAGGCTGGCGAGATAGCTCAGTTGTCTAAAGCGCCTGCTTAGGCAAGCTTAGGCAAGCATGCAGGGACCTTGGTTCGATCCCCAGCAACACTTGCCATGCCAGCCCCATCCCCAGGGTGGGCTGAGCTGACCATAAAAAAAAAAAAAAAAAAGAGACAGAGAGAGAAATGGCAACGAGCCCATCATAGTTGGGAAATCAATCCCAACTTTCTTCCTAACTGAATGCAGAGAGGGACTCAACCTCTTTAAGGTAGCCACTACTGATCGATTGGCATTGGTGCATGATACAAAAAACCTTGGGATTGTCTTGGCTGTGGACAAAGAGAAGTCATGGATGAAGCATTTGAGAAATAAAACCATGTGGGTGGGACAGATTTGGAGGGGTGGTGGGAGAAAGAGATTAGTGGAAAAATGCAGTGAAGATTTTAGCTGCAGAACATCTGCATCTTTTGCCCATTCCTGCACTAGCTTTGATGGACCAGTTACTTTTAATAGTTTTTGTTAGTAGGTTAATCTATTTGGCCTTATCCTGGGTGGGGCATTTATGTCAGTGGCCTCTGCTCTCCTATCTACCAAACTGAGCTACTTAGCACCCAGTCATATAAAAACCCAGGTCATTAGAGACAAATTCTCATCTCCTTTTGGAATTACATGTTGTTGTTTTTTTTTTTTTAACCCCACAGAAACATTCAGAGATAATGATTTGTAAAATCCTTCAAATCCAATGAAAGTAGGAAACTGGGATCTATCACAAAAGTTTTCCATCCTCCTAGGAATTGTTGTGCACCTCTGTGAGCTATGAACAATGAAGCCTTTATTTATTTTGCTTTTTAAATCAAAAAGGATGAGAACATTCTTGGTTGACCCTGTTAAAGTGATGAACTGGGGCAGTCAGAACCCATTAGCCTGGCCTGGGTGAGCTGCTGTTCAATTTGGAAGCATCGATTGAGCCCAGGCATAAGTGCCAACAAAGGTCAACAATTTATATCCGCTCCTAATCCCACAGCTAACAGCTGAGCCTGTGCACACTGTCACAGTGCCTCAGCATTGTGGCTGAGGGAAGCAACAGCCTCTGTCTCTTTGTTCCCACGGTTTCCTTTGTCATCATGGTGCTGCTGCTGACAGTATGCTTTTAAACAGCCCCCTCCTCCAACTCAACGTGTGGTGTGAACCGACAACACTGGCATCACTAGGAGTCCTTAAGCATTGTAGAACAGCAGATACCGCCCAGACCTGAGGAATCAGAATCTGTAGTTAATAAGATACTCAGGAAATCTGTGTGCACATTAAGATTGGAGAAGGACTGGACAATTCTGGAGGCCAGAGGCCCATAATTCAGCCTTGGTAGGCTGTGCTTTTTCCAAAGGCTCGGGGTAGGCGTGGGGTCCTTCTTTGCCTCTTCAAGCTTCCTTGGCTTGTGGCAGTATCACTTTAATCCCTGCCTCCACCTTCAAATGATTGCTGTTTTTGTTTTATAAGGACACATGTGAAGAGAATTGGGGCTCACCCAGATAAGCCAGGATGACTTTTTCTGAAACTCTTCATTGCCTCTGTAAAGGTCTATTTTGTAAATAAGACCATAGTCATGGAATCTGGAGTTAGGATATGGACACCTTGTCTTGGAGGGGGCAGGTTCCTGTTCAGCCAGTGCACATTGCCTTAGAACATGCCCAGATAGACTTCATCCATCCCCCAACAGTGCTCACTCTCCCCAGCTAGTCCTTCCACTTTCCAGTTTATCCACAGCAACTGAAAAGTGCCAAATAAAACCAGGATTTTAAACTTTTCTTCTAGTAGAGGCATTGTCCTAAGTGTTTTGCATGGATGAACACATTTAATTTCAGCAGCTCCTTGGGAGAATCACTATAGATAGCATCCCTACTCTACAGATGGTGAAATGGGGGCACAGGTTGTTTGAGTGGTAGCCTGCTGTCACACAGCTTATAGAGATGAACCTGGGATACAAACCAGGCAGTCTGCATGATCTTCATTCTTCCCCAATATGTGAGAATGCTTCTGAAATGCTCAAGAGGTTATCTTTCAGGCAGAAAGGACAGGAGGAGGTCCAAGTCAAGAAAAACCGAAAGCTGAGCGAGTCCAGCTGGGGGGCCATAGAGGTGAAACCAGGCCAACTTCTGGTGTACCCCATGCAGTGAACCCCACAGCCTGGCCTGAGCTCGGAAGGTCCTACGGGCAGTGTATGGGGGTCAGAGTGGAGATGAAGACAGAGACATCTCTGTCTTACAGAGGTACTCAACTTCACTGGAAGCTACCAGCTGGGCCAAGCTATGAATCTCTTGTCAGAAGGCCACCCATAGGGGCAGGAGGGGCATTTCTTATCCCACGTGAGGTGCTGCTGTGGCTAGCATGTAGCAGTGAGGCTCACAATGCCACAAGGGAGTGTTGGGAGCTGATGAAGCTGATGTTGATCCTGTGTGGGAGGGCAGGATGAGGCCTCATTGTCTAAAGCAGCCAAGCTACCTCAGTCTTGAGAAAAAAATCTTGCCTAGAATTGTGCGCTATTAGTTGCTAGATAACCTTGTGTCTTACCACTCTGTAAAGGCATAAATAAAGGCCCTTACTATTTTCTGGGGGGTTGTCTAACCAGTCAGGCAGATGGGCCACCACCTGACCCAGCTCTTGTCATCTTGTCTATCTTTTCCTCATTCCTGCCTCTGTTTCTCCTCAGGGTACAACGGATCACACTGAGAGACCACACCTTTACCCATGGGCCTTTAGGGAAACTTCTAGATCTAAACTAAAGAAATTGCCTGAGCTTACATTACATGACTGGAAAAATAGCATTTATTTCTACCTATTCTGTCCTGGGATATATACTCCATATGGTCTTTTTGTGTGTATGAGATACCAGGGATTGAACTCAGGATCTTGTGCTTGCCAGGCAGGCACTTATGCAACTGAGCTATCTTCCTGGCCACTCCATATGGTCTTATTCAGAGATAAAGAGCCATGAATAGGGATGACTGCACATGAGAAGAAGCAAGTTTGAGGAGTGCATGATGTTGTCTCTAACACATGGACATGCAAATACAAACACATACTAAAAAATATAAAGAAGTTGAAATGGTTTTATTGTTAGTATCTTCATAAAACCTGGACTGTACTGGATCATCAGGGAGGAGTAGAAGGTCATCAATGTACACCTTATTTTTGCCATCTTGTTCTTGACATCCAGTGACAGCTGGAGCTTCATTGCACAGACTTTTGGGATGTTTCCACAAAGATGTTTCGGAGGCCAGCAGTTCCCTACATGAACCATTAAGTCCTCCCACTCCTAATGTATTCTCTCTACTTCCCACCACCTTCCCTTCCTAAGTCTGCTAACTTTCTTCCCCCATTTCCCTCAAATAAGCCAACTCTTCATGAGTTGTGAACTTTCGGATTCTTCAGTCTGGGGAGGGGAGGTTTGGTGTCAGATTTCCTCCAGTCATAGTTGCCAAGAGTTCTTATAATTTTCTCTTATCTCCAACTAATGAAAAACAAAAATGCCCTGGAAGGCTAATGAAACAAAACTAAAAGACAATTTTGGCTTCAATATGTTAAAGCAGCATTTGTTTCTATACCCATTCTGTCCTAGGATGTGATTTATTCAATTAACCACAGCGGGCACATTGTCCAGAACCTGTTTCTATGACGTCTTGGCTGGAAGTGGGCATGAGGGACAAGAGTGGCCTCCCTACATGATTCCGTGGGTTATTTGTCACTTTCCTGTTGAAGAACAAATCCATCCAGATTGGACCAAACACAAGAATTACTGTTTGACTTTTCAAAATGGCATTAGGTATGGTCTTGCCTAAAGACTACAGGTACCTGATCGAAAGTGTCTGTGACAGCCAGAGGTATAGAACAGTGAATCAGAGGACAAGTCAGCTCAGTTATATACCCTTTCTGGTGGTCTTTTGTCTACCTGGTCTTGGAGTGACTGAGTATCTGAAGCTGAGCGGAGCCATCCGGCTAGTTCAGCCATGCCTCTGCATCGCCAGGGCTTCCTGATCACCCCTTCTTTTCCCTTTATGAAGACATGAGGTCCATCTGGTGCTATCATCGGTGGCAACCTGAAGAGTAGGTTAAAGCCCAGTGCTATACCCTTGTGGCTGAGAATCCTACCACTGCTCTCCTAAGGTTTCTCTGGAGCACTGTCTAGTCCTTCCCTGCACCAGATATTGTATCAATCCCTCTATGAGCCACTCCCCCACCCCCATGCCATCACAGGACTTGTGGTGAGCCAGGCCCTAGGCCATAGCAGGTACTTAATGAAAGAGTTGGTTTTTAGGCCAGAGAAATCAGGACTCAGATGTGGACTCTACCTATAGTACAGTGATCTGGCAGCCAAGGAAGTCTGTGTAGGTGACCCATTGCCGTCACTGAAGCCTACCTGTCTGCCTACAGAGGACCAGCAGCCTCCTTATTACCTGAAAGCATGGTGGCTTGCCTTGTCAGTGAACATTTGAGCTGTCGTTTCTTTTGTGTATTAATCCCCATTTCCTTCTGAATGGGGGCAGAGCTGTGAATAGCTACGTCGTCCAGTGAGAGGGGATGGGATTGACTACTTTGGCAAGGTGTGTAGGGCCCATTCTTTCCACAACATGCAATGCTTGGTAGTTGATAATAGAATTGTCTACAACTACTAGGTCTGAGGCCTTTTGCTAGAAGGCTTTGAAAATTCTTTGTATTTCCTAACAAAATCCTTTGTTAGAAAACTATGGGTGAAAGATGCCAGGAAACCAGTAGAAGTTGGGCCTGTGGCAACTGGGGATTAAAGGATTTTTCCCACATAGACATAGTGGTGAATGTCTGTAATCCCAGCATTCTAGGAGGCTGAGGCAGAAAGAACACAAATTCGCTCCGAGCCTGGACAATTTAGTGACTTAGCATAGGGTTTTTTCCCCCCAACCAACAGAGTTTCTGGAGATAGACTTTACTACTTTTCTCCTTCCTCTGTCTTTTCTCTCTCCTCCTTTTCCTCTTCTAAACTACTTTTGTCTTAAATGATCATAGTAGTTCCTACATGATATGGAGCTTCTGTGAATTCAGAAGCATGTGAGAAGCTGCTGATAAGTGTCCCCTGTGGCCCACTGATGCAGGGTCCTGACCTCCCCTTTATCTGCACCCACCAGGCAGGGTGTGGCCTTGTCTCTCATTCAACTAGCTCCATTTATTCTGCAAAGCAGCCACCACACATTCATGTGTACCTCTTCTCCCACTTGGGGGCCTCGCATTCAGGGATTGGTGAGTTTGGGGTTTTGACTCCAGCCTTAGTCTCACAACAAATGCTGTGCTGTCGTGGCTCAGAGCTAAGCTGGGCATGAGGGGTGGCACAGAGGGGCTGTGCCTGTGGCAGGGGTGGGCAGCTGGAGCCACAATGGAAGCCATCATGGCTTCCTGCCTTCTCTTTGGCCTCTGACGCCAAGCCATGCGACTGTCTGTTGCCATCTAGAGGCCCCCACTGAAGTGACACATGACGAATCATTCACCTCTCCTCAGGGTGTGTGGAGGTAAGGAACATTTTAGCGGAGTTGGGCAACTTGGGCATATGTCACTGCCCTAATAGACCCTCTATTCTTTTTACAGCCATGAGAAGTGAAGCATAGAAATGGGATTTCATTTGTTAGTGAGTGCGTGTGCTTGATCTTAGGGGGGCAGGGAGGAAAGTGTGCCATCACAAGGGTGTGTTTCCTGCCTGCATCCCCAGTGAACCTCCCTCAGGCCTTCCTCTCCCACGACCCAGTCCTCTCACTGGGGTGAATTCCAAGCCAGAGCTGCTGAGGAGGAGCAGAGGTGTGAGAACTCCAAATGGGAGTACTGAAGGGGAGCTCTAGGACTCCCTAAGAAGAGTGTTTGTGAGGGCGTTCTCAGTGGCTAAGGGGAAGAGGGGAGAGAAGAGAACAAGACAAAACTTGGGGAAGCCACAAAGGCTTCCATGTGCATTGTGTGTATTACCTTCCTCTTTGTCCCCTATGATCAGTGTTGCATTGTGGAGCTGGACTGATACAATCAGTTGCTGGAGTTTTGCTTCAACATAGAAGAGAAGGGTAGCTGGAGGGACATTGGGTTGTATACCAAAATATCATTTTTTCTAGAAGGAGGTGATTTAGGCACTAGAGCTTGTGCCACTGTGTCTCCAGGAACACCTGGCATCTGAAACAAGCTGCTTCTGGTTCTGTCTTCTCACACTTTATAGGAAGCCTCCCTCAGGCCTTCCTCACCCCTATGACCCAGGCCCTGACCAGTGCTGCTTTGTTAAGCTGGCCATATGCTCAGCATGCCATTGGTTGCTCTTGAGTTCAGCCAGCATTTATTCAGCAGCCACCTCAGTATCAGCCCTGTGGGGACCCGGCACACAGGGAGATACCTAAGATGAGTACTTACCTGCTGGGAGCTCATGGAATAGACTGCTGCTGTGGGGCTGCAAGGGGAATGGAAGAGACAAGTAGAAGTAAAGTAACAGCTGGAGACAGGGGTGCAGGGCAGGCGCCCAGCTAAAGGGGGGGGGGACACAGAGGGAAGGGCATTCCTGGCAGACACAGGGCCCCTGTGCATCTAAGTCCTGAAAATGCACTGCAGCATGATAGGCAGGAAGGGTGGGGTGGGTGCTAGAAGGCCCATAGAGTGATAGGTATCAGTTCAGAGTTAGGGCCTCACCCAAGGGTGTCCATCTCAAGGAAAAGATGGGAGGACACAGAGAAAGACATAACCCTCTGGTCAAGGAGGGGGTTTGATTTTTTTGTTTGTTTTAATGTGGAGCACATGTTTTGTTTGAAAAAAAAATTCAGAATTAAAATTTTATATTTTTAAAAAGGTGTAAAGAATATCTGCCATCTTGGAAATAGAATCTAACTTCAACTAAGTCTTGGCTGGAAGAGAAGGAATTGAAAAAAAGGTGTGGGAAAACTACCCCCGGTAAGGGGCTGGAGTGTTAGTTAGCAAGACAGTGGTAGGTAGGGGCCAGATTTGCAAGTTTAGAACAACTATTTGGATGCTTGAATGGCAGCTAGAAATGGGGGCAGGACAGAGGACAGACCAAGGGCCCGAGAACATTGGACAGGAGGAGAGATGGAGGCATGATTTAGGCATTCTGGGTGAGGAAATCTTGCATAAACCAGAGACTTTGATGACCAGAGATCCACAGGACAAGAGGAGGAGAGGGTCAAGGCTGCTTTCCCAGGACAACTGGGGGCTGGTGCTGTGGTGGTGACTGGTTGCTAGGGGGCAGAGAAGCCTGGCTGGCTGCAAAGAGGGAGGCTGAGGCATGGGGCTAGTGGGAGTGATGGTTTGGTCCACATGGTGATTTTAAGATGGCTGTGGGGTATGAATATTGTATAGTATTTAGTATAAGAACTCAAAGGAAGAAATAAAAACAGAAAGGCATAACACAATTAAAAGGAAAGTGAGAACTTGAGGATTGGACATTGAAGAGAGGGAATGGGAAAAGCTAGGAAATATGAGAGGGGCAAAGTCATTCATTTATATGCACAAGATGGGTAAGGCAATGGTCCTGAGAATCTTAAGCATGTTTTTGAAACTAGCAGTTAATTGGTAGGATTCTCACCCTGACTAACTATATATGCTG
>NDGM011073512.1:0-10384 GCA_002564305.1 Octomys mimax
AAGCCATTGATTCATTGCTTTCAGCTGTGTGATTCCCAATTTGTTCTGTGTTTGTGTCCTCTGACTTGTTACGGGTGGACTTGGGTTCTGAGGTTGCATTTTGTTCCTTCTCGTCATTTTATGTAGCACCTTCTTCTGACCTTCGTTGTAGATCTTCATTGTAGTTATAACCTTAGCACGTACTGAAGTTCAGGTGCAGATCTACAAAGTTTGGATTTATACAGCCATGCCTGGCTTCGTTCTGGCTGCTCTCCTCAGCTCCTTCCTTCTTCTGCCCTTGAGGCTGAACCTGTTTTGCCCCTCTGGCAAGATTTTCTGCTCCTGGACTTGCTGGGTGTTTCTATCCATCACCTGCTCTGTAGGGTTTTCAGCTGCAGGTTTACACCCCAGGCCTGTATGCCTGGCTTGAGCTGAGCCTGGAGGGGACAAGGTGGAGTACGGGGGAGAGGCAGCTCTCCCACACACTCACCGGGCCTGGACTGGGACTGGGTCTGGGGGTTCCTGAAATGCATCAGAAATTCTTACTTGGTGGGCGGGGTAGTGGAAGTGCTGCGGAGTGTTGGGGGGCATCCCAAGGGTGTGGAAGAGGGTCTGACCCATGCTGCGCCTGGGATAGGACCAGTTGTTGGGCCCTCTGGTGCAGGGTAGCTGGACTGTAAAATCTTTAGATACTAAATTATTCTGAATATAATAATAAAAGTATACCTACCTAGGAAATGCAAAAGATATATGGTATAGCTCCTGAGGTAGAAGACTACCTCGTGTGAAGAGACTTTTACTTTTAATTATTTTTTCAGTTCTGTGAGATGAAGCCTAGGGCCTTGTATACATCAGGCAGATGCTCTATCACTGAGCATGTGATAGAAAATCCGTGATATTTTTAGTAGGATATCAGTTCCCACAAATTCTACCATCATTTGGTAGATGGCAGAGATAAGATTTTCAATGTTTAAGAAAAACTTTTGGAAACATCCCATACTCTGCAGAATCTGAAGTAGGAACTTACTTGGCCCAGCTGGAGCTCCCTCTGATCACTGTTCAGACGGCATAGAACATGCTGGACAGCACTCCTGAGTGCCTGCCTCCAAGTGCTCACCAGCCTCCATCTCCTGACTGGTGGCTTCTTTCTTACTACGCATGGAAAATATTAAGTATAGCTTAAATATTTCCATCCTAAAACCTAAAGTCGAAGCAGAGATACCTGCTGTTCTTCTCCTTCCCCTGAAATCTGCTCTGATTCAATCGAGCTCCTCGAGGTGGCAGGAGCCCCTGACTCCAAGGGTACTCCAGTGCTGGTGCACCACTTCTGCTCAGATTCCAAAGTGGCACTCAGTGGTAAACACAAAAGTGAAGATTGTTTATTCTTTTCACTTCTTCCCTGAAACTCCTACTTGTTAAGTCTTGATGCTGTTTCATGTGGAGGAAAGAGGCTGAGGGGCAGTGAGGTGAAACTGATAATTTCTCTAGTTAGAGAATGAGTATATTTCTACCTCCTGTCAAAATTTTCATGATAACAGTGACTTTTCATGATCTTTCTTCAGGACATCCTGTTGATCATTTCCTAGACCTTCCTGGATGTTGAATTGGAGGACAATGTAAAGATTCCAGGCAATATTCCAGGTGAGAATTTTGGAGAAGTATATACTATTGTCTTATAGGTTGTGTGGTAATGACACATATACACCACTCAATTCAGTAGAGTTGTGGTTTGAATGGCTCTCCCAATGTTCATATGATGGAAACAGGGTCCCTAAGACAACAATATTGAAAGATAGGAACTTACAAAGTGGCTAGGTCAGGAGGGCTTTGTGCCCACAAGTGGGTTAATGCTGTAATCACAAGAGTTGGCCACTTAGCAGCAGTGTGGAGTACTTACTAGAGAAATGGACTCTGAAAGAAAATAAGTTTTCCCCTTCTGCTTTCTTGTGTGTCCTCTCAAATTTTCCATCTCCCACCATGTGATGACACAGTAAGAATGACTTCAACAGCAGATTAGATTAGAAAACCAAGACTTGGGAAGTGTAAGTAATAAATCTCATTTCCTTATAAATTCCCAAGTCTTGGATATTTTTGAAATAATGGCAAAAGTAAAGATGGGTATGCTTTAAACAAAGAGGGAAGTGATATTTCATTAAAATTTAGAATTAATAATACCCTCCTAGTAGGTACAATTTTAAGTAAATTCTTGATAATATTTTAAATATATGTTCTATTATCGAGTATCTATCAAGGAGCATAATACTGGAAATCTTCATTCTATATATAGAAAACCAGGTGATGCTACCACTTGGGACCCTGAATGTACCAAAAATATGAAAGTAAAAATAAAACTTCCTCTGGAAAATAAAAAATATATTTTACATGCCTAAGATGTGTACTCTGAAACAGCTTAACTAATGCTGTTACTGAGCTCAGGACACATTTCTTTATGTTTTCTGTCCTAAGTGTGCGAAAGTCAACTGCATTTGCAATTGCTCTGTAAATTTTGTTATTCTGGTTTGAGACTCATAAGTAATTATTTTGGAAAGGTTTCAAACAAATATTTAAGTTGATTATTCTTATCTCCTTGGTACATTACATTTAAAAAGCAGTGGGCTGCCAAGTTACTAGTTCCAGTGAGTTCACTCCAAAGGACAGAGCATTCCAGGCTGCACATTGTAAACGTTAGCTGGGTTGCTCTGGACAATGAGCTGTCCTAATAGAAACAACCAGGATAGATGTTCTAATAATAACCTGTCTTATAACCTGTTCACAGGAAATCACTATTTGACTAACACATAAAAATAGGCTTATAGACCATTATTAATAATTCAGAATACTAAGATCAGGGGAAAAAATCATCTTTCATTTAAAGACCTTAGGGCATGGAAACAGAAGGCACAGTTCAGTAGCACATATAATTTTGTAATAGAATTGTAATTTAACATCATATTTATATATGATGACAAGCTGGGTCAAGATCCAATCTTAGATGTTAAGGAAATTTGATTTTGAAATTATGTTAATTTTTAATTGTTAAAACTCTTTTCTATTCCCTTGCAATACAATTACTAAAAATTGACCTCACTTGAAAGGAAAACTAATGCATCATTCTTTATTAAAAGCCTCCATTCCCACTCCTGTTACTTGAGTTATTCAAGCATATGGAAGGCACCAAACTTCCTTGAATCCTTACTTTTCATTGACATATGCCCCAAGCTAGTTCATAGAGCATGCCATTTCAAAAAGTAATCCACCTGTTTAGTTGATTCTTCTCCACATGCACACCCCTAAGCCTGGAGCTCTTTGGGCTGCTCCTCCACATGCCCTTTCTTACCCACACATCAGTGATGTGATTGCCTTTTGCTCTGGTCCCCATTCCCACATTTATGATTCACATCCCTGACACTGCTCTTGTGCTTCAGTGAAGTGAATGCAGCTCCATGCTTCAAACTTACTGCCTCCCAGACTGGGCTTGTCGTCCTCTTCTACACATTTTTCTCCTTTACCTGTTGGTTGTCATCCTTCATCTATCTGCTGACTAATTGGAAAGCATTGTTTCTCTCCTCTCCTTGTCTTTATTTCATATCTAAATAATAATGAACACATCAGTTTTCCTACTAAACATTTTTCCTATGTGATAATTTATTCATATAGTTCACATACCATTTTACACATGTAAAGTGTACATGCCAGTCAATGTCATTTCATATATTCACAAAATTGGAAATCATTGCCAAAATTAATTTTTGCACATTTTTCATTACCAAGAAGAAACACACACCCAACACCTGTCACTGTCTTTTATTACCACTCTCCAATACCCAAGCAAACACTGTTCTATTTTTCTTCCATATAAAAACTATTGAACATATAAATAGAATAATACAATATGTTGTCTTTCAAGACTGATTTCTTTCACTCAGCATATTTTCAAAATTCATCTGTGTGGTAATATGTATAACACTTCACTGATTTTTATTGTTTAATAATAGTCTAGGAATATTTGTCCATTGATCAGCTGACGGAAATGTATACTTTATCTGCTTTCTGGAAGAATACTGTTATAAATGTTTCGAAAAAGTTTGTGTGTAAGCATACATTTTTCTTTGCTTTGGATGCACGCCTAAGTACAAATCTGTTGAGTCATGTTGTAAATCTATTTTTAACATTTGGAGAAACAGCTGAACTATTTTCCTAGGAACTGTACCATTTTATACTTCTAGCTATCAATAAAGGTTTCAGCCTCTAAATTCTTACCATGGGGCCAGCGAGATAGCTCAGCAGTCTAAGGCACCTGCTTAGGCAAGTTTAGGCAAGCGCAGGGACCAAGGTTTGATCCCCCGGTGCTACCTGCTGCGCTAGTCCTGCCCCCAGAGAGGGCTGCGCTGGCCACACACACACAAATAAAAAAACAAATAAAATCCTTGCCACATCAATATTTGTGATTATCTATCTTGTGATTTTCTGATTTGGGTCAACTCTTGTGATTTTCTGGTTTTATTAAAGCCATTCTAGTAAACGTGAAGTGGCATCTTTCTGTAATTTTTTTTTTGTATTTTTTAGGGAAGGGTCTACAGGGTGTTCAAGGTCTCACTACTAGATCTGCCTCATAGTGATCCACCTGTTTATAGCCTCCCAAGAGCTAGGATTACAGGCATGCACCACCATGCCCAGTCTCAACTACCATCTCAGCGCATCCCCAGAGCGGGGCTGACACGACAGGCCTGGGGATCGAATCCCCAGCCGCTGCACCTGCTTGTAGGTGCTTTAATTGGCTGAGCTATTTGGTCAGCCCTCTTCCTGTAATTTTGGATGTGCATATTTTTGATTGCCAATGATGTCCAACAGGTTTCCAGGTTCTTATTAATCATTATAAATCTTTGGAGAAATGTTTGTTTAGATCCTATTTTTATACTGGACCGTTTGACATTTTTTACTAAACTGTAAGAGTTCTCTCTATATTTTTACTACTCTTATATATATGCTTTGAAAATATGTCACATTTGTTCCTGTGCTTTTGGTGTCATATCTAAGGTGACTATACCTGAGCCATGGTTAGGAAGACTTGATAGATTTTCTCTTCTAGGAGTTATATTATATTAGCACTCACTTTGAGAACTATTGATTGAGTTAATTTTTTGTGTGTGTTGTACTCAAAAAGTTTTCTCCTCATTGCCAGTCAAATGGTCACTTCAACTGTCCAGTCCAATCATATCTCTGACGTAGATGGCCACAGGCATTTTTCTATTGTTCCCTTTATTTTCAGTCTGGGGCATTTCTAGTACTGTACTTTGAAACAAGTATTCTTTGGAAAATGAATGGCTTCACATGCCACTTTTTATAGAGAAACATTTTCCATCATGCAGAACGTGTCTAGGCTTTAGACATACAAAATGGAAGAGACGAACTCTAGTCACATAGACAGTAGGGTTTGTTTGTGCCTATCTATACAGTTTATTTTGAATACTGATATATGAATTTTTTTAAGATTTCAGAATAAAAAATTAAATTTCATTCCTAAACAATAAGAAAGGAGAAAAGTACATTATTTCTTTCTCTTGTTTGTTTTTTTTATTCATGTACACACTGAAAACTATATGAAATGATTCTTCTCAAAAACTAGCAAAGAACTTACCAAGTAAACACACAACTGCACAGATACATATAAATAAAATATAATAAGCTTAGGAATTTTTCTTTATATTTATGGATCATAAATTACATAATAAATGTGTTATATGAAAATAATGACAGACCTTTGGGGTTTTTTGGGGGGGGGGTATCTTTTGAGCAGAATAGTATCACCTTTGTAGTTATCTATGCGCTTAATTTTTTTATCTTGTTTATAGTAGGCCACAGATAAATTCATATCTATGTAAATTTAAAAATTTGATCCAGATGAGAAAATGTGTAAAATAGTTACTAGAAGTGTTAAACACTATGGTGGAGTTGAATTTCACTATTAAAAATTGGGCAGGGTCAGGCATGGTGGTATAGGCTTGTAATCCTAGTACTCTGAGGGCTGGTGAGACAGCCCAGTGGACTAAATGCCTGTTTAGGCAAGCACAGGGGCTGGGGTTCAATCCCCGGCACCACATGTTATGCCAGCCTCCCCTCCAACTCTGGTGTGCTGAGCCAGCAACTGAGTCCAGGTATGGAAGCGCACACCTGTAATCCCAGCGCTGGAAAGGCTGCAAACAGGAGGATCATTATGAGTCCGACCTCCTTAATGACACCCGGCATAAAATACAAAACATAAAATAAAAAAAAAATTCCTAGTACTTTGGCGGCTGAGGCATAAGGGTCACTGTCAAGTTCAGGATCAGCCTGGACTGCACAAGCAAGTTCAAGGCTAATCTGGATTTCACAGTGACATGCTGTTTCAAAAAGAAAAGAAAGTGGATAGGAATTATACATACATCCATACATACATATATAATATATTAATTTACAAAAGTTTAAAAAAACGTGTTTTATAAAAGCAGAAAGAAATATTGACCTATTTCTGTTTTACTGTCATGCACCTTTCGCCATTCATTAAATTGCGACTTTAGCCTTTTGTCATATCCTGAAGAGATTATACTACATAATTTGTGAATAAATGTAAATACTCTATTTTCATAGTATTTAAATCTTGGTTTTCATCTAAGATGTGAATGCAAGATTTAAATGGTGACTTGATACATAAAGCATTCTTACTGCAAATCACAGGCATGCAAGACAGCTATGGGATGGAAGAAAAGATGGATTTTTAACAACTTACTGGAACAAACATTACATTATGAACAATATGTGATTTTCTCCTGGGAACTTACCCATGAAACAGAAGCCTGTTCATTATGTCCTCAGAGCAGTCATGAGAATATACAGGTTGAGGGGCCAGTGACATATGCATGAATAGCCAGAATGTTAGCGGGATCTGACCCGGAATGATCTTCTATATGAATCTGCTGTTTTCTGCAGAAAGCCACATGATGTTGCTGTACATCTTAACCATTTAGTACATGTGAGTTATTTTGTGAAATAATAGAAAAGGAAGAATTGTGGGTTAGTGGTTATAGCTTGGAGATTCTGGAAGTCAGAAGTCTGTAGACAGGTCCAACAATGGGCTCTTTGTGTGACAGTTGGCAGTTTCTTGACTTTTGCAATTATTATTACCACTCATTGACAGTGAACTATACTAATTTTCTTCTTCTCTAGTATTTGGGAGGAAAGTTCATTCATTAAAGCCATCAATATTTGCTGAGCACTTATTATATAGAAGACTCAAAGGCACCGTGCTGGGGTGTGTGTTGTAGAGAGAAAAATCTCTTTGTATTTTGATATTCAGACATTTTGACTGAAACAACCCAGTAATGAAATTCTTTTGGAATTTTAATAGTTCCAATTTGGAAAAACCCATGAATGGAATGATGTTTTGGCAGGCGACCTCCTCAGCAGTTTCTGTGAGTCTCCAGAATTCCACTGATGCTTATATTAGATTATACCAGAGCTGGATTTGCAGCACTGAAGACCTGACTGGTATAACTGGGTGTGAATAAACTCATTCTAACTTTGTTTAACTCTGACAGTCCCAACATACTCAGTAAAGTTGCTACTATTGCTTTGCAAGTATTGGGGTAAATGGCCAGGGTCTGGCATGGGTCTGACCCTATCTCTTCCATTCAAACTCTACACAATTTCAGGAAAATTCATGATCTCATGGTTTTCTCATCTGCAAAACAGACATCACAATTATTTCACATGTAAGTGTAAGAAGTGCATAAGCTAACCACTGGGATTCAAAAAGTTCAATAAGTACTAGATTCTTTGTGTGTTCTTCTGGCCAGAAACACCTCAAGATGCAGCTGTTGTGAATAATTCAGTTACATGGAAATTGCATTTTCTGACCAACTCAACTCTAATTCAATATCTATGGCTGGAAAAAAATGCAGGGAACTACATGTTAGAAAAATTTGAGCTGAAAGTCCTTGGCTCATCACTTGTTTAATTTGTGATTTTAGGAAAATAACTGAGCACTGTTGGGCCTCAACGGAGCACCTGGGGATAAGGGAATCAATACTGTTCCAACACTGCTTATGTGGTACCTGGACAAGCCAAATGAATTGTGAAAATGGCTCTGAAAAAAATGCATTATTTATTTTCCAGGTATTCTTTTAAAATTGGTCTGAGCACAAATTAGGAAAGGCAGAGAGGAGACAGAATCATGTTGAAATTCATGTAGTCTTTCTCACACGATTGAATTGCAAATTCATGTTATGATGGCATGAGTTCAATATATCCACCAACAAGACAAACAGAAAGCATACTCACCTTAGACACAAAACATAGTCCACTTGTGCATGTCACTCAGTCAGCAAGGCTGCGTATAAGACAGAAAAAACAGCACCCTGTTTCAACCTAAATAATAATAATTCATATAATGAGACCATGGGGAACTACTAGAAAATAATGATCTGATGGAAAAATTAAAATAAAGCAAGTCACTCATTTCCACTACACCCACAACCTTGTAGAGAATAGGTGTGTAGCCTTCTGAAATATCCCCTTGTTGATCTGAAGCTTCCTCTCATACAGATCAAGAATTTTAATGTCAGCTGACCTCCAAGAGTATGTCCTTTTCTCTTTTTACAGAAAAATCACTCCAGAGGATTTTACTCTCTGGCCATTTCTGCAAGCAATAAGTGGAGAAGCTATGTATGGGAAGCTGTGCTGCAGGCAGCAGCAGCCCAAGGAGGGGAACCCAGGCCCGGGTGAGTGGACAGCATGGAGAAGCCCCAGTCTCCATGGTTACTCATAAATATGTACAGTCTTTACATACCAGTCAAACATGCTTCAAAATGATAAAGAGACAGAAATAGTAGTTGCCCTGATTTGATCACTGAACTCTGTAACACATGTCAAATTATTATAATTTCCCATACACATTTATGCAAGTGAACTAGTAATACATTTTTAAGATAATGTATGTATGCTGCGTAATATGAAGGTGACAAAAACAGATAAGCTTAAAAAGTTAGAAATCATCTTAAATTCCACAGGAAAAAAAATCAAATTTGAAGAATTTTAAATTTTGCTGCATTTATCCTAATCTTTTACATAAAAAATAAAGAAAATAGTCTTTGTTCATGTTATTACCAGAAATCAATGTTTTGAACAGACTTGAGGGATATGGTGCAGCTCTACAATACAGTGCTTGTTGAGCATGCTTATGGCCCTAAGTTTGATCCCCAGCAATAAGTATTAGCCAATCAGTCAATCAGTAAACATGAGACTATGTGAGCCCACCAATGCTATCATGATTCTATCAATGGTATATATAACTTTCTTTTACTATAAACCATTGTAGAGTTAAGTGTGAGAATACCATTTGAATTTTAAGGAAAGGCTCAACTCTCTCCAGCTCAGTGAAGTTGGAATAAGAGATAACAAGCAATTCCATGACAGTTTATAACAACATTAAACGTACCACTGAGCATTGACATTTTTGGGTGTCACCAAGTAACACCCAAGTAATAACAGTTCTACTCTTTTGATATACTCAAAGGCAAAAGTATCCCCCATTTTATAATTTAATGCAGCAAAACAGAGAACATTCTTTAATTTCATAATGAAAAAATAAAAACACAATTTTGTTGATATTGCATGGAAAGAAGTGTGCTGGAAGTTATTTGAAAAAGTAGTACTTGTATAAACTTCTATGCCTGATATCAGTGTGGTCAAAAATGTGATTTCATCAAAAATGCAGGCCAGCTTTTTGTTTGTAAATGATGTGGAAGAAGCCAGCATGCTTGAAAACATCACACTGAGATGCTCAGCACTGTCTCATCTGTGCAGGCACTAAGGCATTTGTCTGTCACTGTGGATTTCTGTCATTGTGCCAGTCTCAGAGCCCAAGTCATGAGGAGGAGTGGCTGGGATAGAATTTAGCAGGATTTCAAATATCTAGACCCAGTGTTCTCTGAGTCATGGCATTTTTTCCTTTCTGGGGGGCACTTACTTCACTTACTCCTAAAAACCAAATCTGTACATACATTAATAAGCTCTTGTTACTGCGGCTATGAATGGTAATTTCTTAAGAGGAATTGTACTGGTATAGAAACACTGGTGAAAAAAGTTGGGAAGCCAAGTGAGCTTTAGAATCACGATCAGGTTGGTGAGTTCAAACAGGGTCTGCACTATATAGATGTGATCTTGGGCAACTTTAAGCCTGTTTCCTGATATGTAAATTGGGATAATAAACATGCATAATTGGTAAGAGTTGTGAGAAGAAAAAGATATAGGCAAATAATATAATTAGTAAATGGCCAAAGAAAGTCACTATAGTTTTTCTTTTATTTTTATTTATTTATTTATTTTAATTTTTATTTTTTTTTATTTTTAAGATATATTTTAATTTTTT
>NDGM011073529.1:0-12456 GCA_002564305.1 Octomys mimax
GAGAGAGGGAGAGAGAGAGAGAGAGAGAGAGAGAGAGAGAGAGAGAGAGAGAGAGAGAGAAAATATGTGTCCTTGTGCAGGAGGTGGAGGAAGCAATGATAGAAAAAAAGGAAAAGAAATTGAAATTGGACTTCCTGCTTCTTATTTTAATAAGATCATTTTGAAAAAAAGATCCTGGAGTTAGAAAAGGATTCCTTTAAAAATGATTGCCTTTTCTACAGTGATCTACAAATGGTAATTGGATTGTAACTGCAAACTGTCCTTATTAGGAATCAACCAAAAAATGTTGGAAGCCTCTGGTAAAACCCCCAAGAGCATGATAAAGCACATAGTATGCCTTCTTTGTCTAGGAAATATTCTCATTGCTTAAATTATATTTTAAAGTCACTGATTTTTTTCTACAAACATTAAAAAGCAACAAGTTTTCATTCTCTTCTACTCTGAAGCACAACACATGCTCTCAATTTTATGGTCTTTCTGGAACAATAGCCTTTGAGAAGTTGTTCATTTCCTGAACCGAGGGTGTGGAGTTCAGAGCGGGTGGACACACGTGACTGTGTTTATGAGGGGGGTGTGGGTGTGGGGGTTCAGAAGTGGGATCGATGAACAGCAGGGGAAAAGTGGAGGTTTAAAGCTAAATACCTTGATTTCCCTGGATTTCACGTGGCACGGCAACAAACACAACACAAGGAGATATCTTTGTTTCCCAGTTGATATGAAGTTATAGTTCATTATCTCATGGGTCTCAAGTGAATTCCAACAAAAGAGTCACTGTGATTATAACTGACAGGCTGAGAAATGATTTCATGGAAGATCTTACTGATTCAAACTAAAGGAGCCGGAATGGCTTTGCTAGGACTCTGGGAGGTTGACTCATGTAAGCCACACATCGCCTCTGCTGCTGCTGCTGCTGGTATTTATTTAGCACAAGGAAGGAATTCAAGAACAGTAAAATGTGTCAGATGGTTTTCTTTACCGGAATGATTAAGCTTAAACAGAATGTCAGAGTAAAAGCTACCTGTTACTACACATACCTCCACCTCTATTAGCCCCAAACTGAGATACTGAAAATTATTTATAATTCCAGCAGGTAGTCAATATGCTTTATATAATGCTGGAGATTCTTCTGTAAAAGTTAGACCCTTGTTAAAGTTATTTAATGTATTATTTTGCATGAAACTGATAAACATGTTATTCATCTTGCTCAGGGAGATGATCTGTTTTATTTTGTTTTCTCTTTTGTGGTGTTAAGAATTGAACCCAGGGCACTTATAATAAGCTACACAGTCCTTTTAATGTTTTATTTAATTTTTTTGAGGCAGGATCTCATTCAGTCATGAAATTGCCTATGCTGGGCTCAAACTTGTGATTTTCCTGTTCCAGGCAAGTATTCTTTTAATTTATGAACAGGCAACAGTGATGTGTAATTCTGATTTGGTGTTTACTGCCAAGTATTGTTTAGGCATTTTACAGGCACTGACTCATTTCATGGTCAAAATAATTCTAAGCAATAAGCTATAGTATGATCTCCATACTGTAAATGGGGAAACAAGTTCAGAGAAGTTAAGCAACCTATCCAAATAGCAGCATTTAAGTAATGCAGCTGTGTTCTCACACAGCTTATGAATTAACTGAAATTAGAGAACTAAAGCCATAGTCTTTAGCTCTAATAGATACCATGTTAAAAGTGCCCAAAGAGGAAGAGACAAGAAAAAATAAGAACAATTTCCTGAGATCAAGACCAGAGCGGTCCATTAAATTATTTGGTAGAGACATACTTTGTCAGGTCACTTTTCTAAGAAGGTGACTATTTCTTTAAGTGAATAATCTCAATTTCAAAAGATGGTATCTTGTGAAATTCCTACTGTGTTTTCAGAGTCTAAACAAGTCTGACTGCCAGAGGAAATGCAAAATTAATGGGGAAGTTGTGTATTTGCCATTTTTATTTCTTGGAAAAATACAATTAAACCAGAAAAACAAAAAGTAAAAACAAGGAATCCTCTTTAAGACTTAAATATCAACCCTTTAAGCACAACCAATAAGGGGCCAAAAAGTCACCCAAACAGCCTTGGAAATAAATATCAGGAAGCAATTAAAAGTTCCAATCTGTGGAAGAGGTTTTCTAACCAGAAAAGGTGCTGAGATCATAAGCGTCATTTTCTAAGCAATTAACCCTTCACAGTCAAGGACACTGCAGAATAATTTACAACGCACACTGTACATCATTAAGCATTCAGTCTGCCCTCCTCTAGGTTTTTACTCTGCATTATTTCAGCCTGTACTGTCAATTAAATATGGCAGAAGGTAGCAAAATCCTGCCACATTTTATTGATGGTATAAACCTTGGTTACATCCGGCTTTACATTCCTAAATCCATTGAATCACCGGGGGCTAAATCTAGCTCCTGTGTTGTGGAGACCATGTATAAAAACATAAAACAAGCCACATGAGAATGGAAAAAGCTTAGTTGATTCAATGTCTCAGCTCAGCCCAGCCATAGCCAGCTTCCCAGCTCAATGGTCTCATGAATGAGCACTGTCAAAGCCAACAGAAGAACCGCCTAGCGAGGAGCTCTGTGCACACTGCAGAACCAGTGGTGGGTAAGCCAGTAAGGTTTGCAGTGGTTTGTTCCACAGCCCTAAGTGACTAAATTGATAGCTTTTACGTTGAAGATGGTAGAAATACAGAAAGAAGCAGTCTAGGTTCTTGCATCCTTCTTTAGCCAAGCTGTGCCATTGATTGTGAATACTCTGACAATAGGACTGAGAAATAAACTTGTATTGTGAGACTCAGGGGCTAGAGTCACTGATTTCGCCTTCCCTAATTCCCCATGTATGCACAAGTAGCAAGTCCAAATAGCCTGTATCTGGAGCCTTCCTCTAGTTCTCCCTATGGGATGTCCTGGTGGCTTACTAATGAGAGCAGCCCATCTACTAGATGGTCAAAAAAAAAACTTGCTCTGCATATATCGTGTTGCAAAGAATTAAAAGTTTTGAATGGAAAAAACCCAGATGATTGTATTTTAATGACACCTTCAGGTTTTAAATAACATACAATCGATTGCCAGAAGTACTTAATGCTTTTATCCTTCAGAATGAGGACTGGACCTCATGCAACAGTGCAGTGACACTTTATTTAGGGTACCGTCATTACTGATAAACCTTTTTGTGGTTTGATGAACTTCTTTTGACAAATCCTTCAGATTTTTGACAGTTCCTCAATTTTTCTAATTAATCTGTATCCCCAGAAAGTGCATCCCAGTGTTGTGCTTGGAGAAATGGCTTGTGTGGAGAATGAGAAACTTGCATTTCATTTTGTGTATCTGAGAGGGCAGACCTTCTTGGTCCTCACTGGGCACACTGGCTATGATACCGCAGGTTCTCGGAAGCTGCAGAGAATGACGTTCCTTCTGCAGCTGCTCTTCCTAACCCTGTAGCAAGGAATGCTGAGCTACAAGGTCGGATTCCGAAGGTTTGTCCTAATATGGAAGCTCAAGGAGAGGGCACTCATACTGGGTAAGACATCCTGTGAACTCTTGGCAGAACAGGTCATTTATTCTGATATGAGCAGATTCACTGCTCACTAAACAAAGGAGTGGATTTCACTGCAAGATTATCTCAGAGATACAGGGAAGCTGAAGTAATGTTACTCCAAATTGGAGAACCCAATCCCAAATCAGATAGTCACAAATAAGCAAAAATAAAAGAAGCCCTAAGGATAGATGGATATCATATTTAAGAGGCAGAAAACTATACTGAAAATTCTTAAACAAAACAAAGTAGGCAATAGCAAAAAATGCCTTAGTGAATGCTTTTCCACTTGCTCATTTCAGTGTTACATTTGATGATATTTCGTCTTACCCATTGCACTTAACCTTTTGCAAAATGTCTCCTCTCAGTGGGTTTCTTCTCTAATGAGAAAGGAAAGCAATTTCCCCCAAATTACATAAAACTTAATAAACTTATGACATTAATGAATTAATTTTGAGTATCACCAAATATATGGACTTGTCACTTTGCACATGCTGCCTAAAATATGAGCTGTGGACAATAAGCTACTTAGTTTCAGTTTAAGATAATTGCCTCATTAAGATCTCTTGATATGTAGTTCAAAATCAACATGAATTGTACTTCTCCATTCAAAATGAGAGAAGCAATTTATGCATTTTCTGTTGAAGGTTGGTAGTTAACCTATCCAAACCTTTACTTCTAGGCAAATGAGCAAGCAAGCTGCTTTGAATAAAATATATATGTGGTTACATTTGTAGGCTGTAGGAAAAGGCTGATCATACTTTTGGAATAACCTTCAAATGCAAAATTAGCTCAGCTACAAGTGGAGATACATTTTACTACCATGTGTAGAAAGATAACCATCCTCTCACCTCCTTGCACATCAGAATAACTCGATGTGGTCCTCAAGCATAGTTATGGTCACATGTCCTCAACCCATCCTCTGAAACACTGTGGTCCAATAGACCTTTCCAGGTTTATTGAAATTTTGTGACCTGTGCTACCTCTTATGGTGTCTAGTGTATATTTAGGACGAAGCTACTGAAACTAAAATGTTGAATTTTAAACTTTATTTCCTTTTAATTGATTTAAAGTTAAATAGCCATAGGGTGGCCTATGGTCACTGTACTAAATAGTACAGGTACAAATCAAAATGAACTAGACTTCCTTGGTTAGGCCTAAGATGTTGTGAGGTGTACACAGCTCTCCTGGGCAGTCTAGTGGGCACTACAGGCTGAGACACATTGTAAGTGGCTTGGGATGAATGATACTCTCCGAGGTGACAGCTCCTTGAACTTCT
The DNA here is from genome assembly GCA_002564305.1 of Octomys mimax. Taxonomy (NCBI): domain Eukaryota; kingdom Metazoa; phylum Chordata; class Mammalia; order Rodentia; family Octodontidae; genus Octomys; species Octomys mimax. Next base: position 4,810 of record NDGM011073529.1, read on the forward strand.
TCCAGGAGACGTAGCTTTTCTTCAAACTCCAACAAGCATTTGTCCTACGCATTGGCTTCACTCCTTCTTGTCTCTGCACTTGCTTCTTGCCTCCCTACTGCCTCTCATGTGATGGATGAGCTTTCTGTTTCTTCATTCACTGATCCTGGCAAACGTGGCTGCACAAAGAGCATAACATGCTCTTGCCTTGAAGCTCCAGTTCTTCTTCATCCACTTGCTCTTCCACGGGCAGCAAAAATCAAACCTGATAATCTTACCAATGAAGATGTTAAACTCTAAAGCTCATACATCCAAAATTTGAAAGGGGTTTTTACTTGTACAGGTTTGGTCCAGATGCGACTTTCCATAAGTCTTGCTGTAGATCTGATGGAGAATATTTCCATGGTAAAAAAAGAAAGAAAAAATAAGCAGCTGCTACTCATTTTTCAGCTGCTCCTTTTCTGCTTGTGTCATATGAATGAGATGCACTGCCGGAGCACACTTGTTGCAGAGAGGGCTCTGAGGTCTGGCTACCTGGCTTTGAAGTCCAGCCTTTCCCTAAGCCAGCCACTTAAGTAGCAAACCATTCTGCGTTTCAGGGATTTGCTCTATAAAGTGGACATTAAAAGTCTTGTGGAGAAGCATCAAGAAATGCACATGATGTACATGATAAATAAAACATGTCTCATATTCTGTTAGCTCCAAATTTCCCCCAAGCACACATACACAGACACATACACACACACCCCCACACACACCATTTTTGATGAGCAAGGCAAAAAGCAAGATAAAATTTTTGGGAGGCAAATCACAGAATCCATACAAACATGGTATAAATGTTATAAGCATAAAATTAATTAACAGAGAAATGTGAAGGCCACTTAAAAACTTGTTATAAAGAAAAATAATTCTATGATAATATGATTTTTTAAAAAATAAAACTTGTTTATTTTAGTGAGTCTTCATTTTCATTGGTATCCATACTACCATTTAGTATTAATAGGATAAAGAAGTATATGCTATAAACATTGCTAATGTCATTTTATCCCTAAACATAGTAAGGCTCAGAATTCCAGAATTCAGTGATAAAAACATAAAGGCCCAGTTCCCAATATTCAGCCATACAGTCACTTTGGTGAGCTTTTCGTAGTTCCAATTGTTGTCGCCTAACTGTTTCCATGTCATTTTCACTCATGGTACTATTGATTCGTGTGTGTTTGCATCCCCCCATTGTGTTTTGTTCCTTGCCTCCATGTTAAATATTTAACTCTGTTAGAGTTCTTTAATGTAAGAAGTGATAAAATGTTAGCCCATCAATAGCCTGAGAACTGGACATCAACACAACTGTGTATGGTGAGGGACTGCTCGTCAGCAAGGACACAGCAAGCTGAGAGCCATGTCCCACTTACAGGGAGTTGAGACCTATGGGGGAAAGATGATATAACATGTACCCATGAGTATTCTACATCTGTACTGGGCATTTCTGCTTTAATCACTAAGCAATCTCATGGTGTGAGGCCTATTTATAGTCTTACTTTACATTGAAGAAAAAGGCACAGGGAGCTCAAATAACCTGTCACACACGCAGATTACAAGAAGCATAACTCGAATTCAAACTCATGAGACCCTACCCAGGAATGTGCGATCTTAACTACTGTCCTCTGGTGCCTCCCCACACTTTTCTCCCCAGCTCAGGAAGGTTCTCCACAACAACTGTGGGTGTGAGATAGTTCCGGACTCACCTCAAATACTCTTGCATTTAGCTTTCCAATGAAGAAAAATTCTAAAATTTGCAATTTATTTAACTAATAAATTACTTTTTAAAATATTTATTTATTTATTTATTTATTTATTTATTTATTTATTGTGTGTGTGTGTGTGTGTATGGCCAGCTCAGCCCACCAGGGGGCAGGGCTGGCTGGAATGTGGTGCTGGGGGATTGAACCCCGGTCCCTGTGCTTTGCTTAGCTTAGGTTGTTCTAAGTAGGTGCTTTAGACCACTGAGCCATCTCGCCAGCCCCTAATAAATTACTTTTAACACATAGATTGAAACAGACTTTGAACTTGAGTGAGAACTGTAGATTAGGGTTAGGATTGCTAAGCTATAGCCTTCCCCATATCCAGCTCAGTACCTGTTTGTGTAAGCCAAGTTTTGTTGAAATCTACCTACACACATTCATTTGTGTATTGTCTGTGGTTGCTTTCCTGACACAACAGCAAAATTGAGTCTGCAACAGAGATTGTACGGCATGCACAGCATGAATTCTTTGCTATCTCATTTTTTATAGAAAAAATTTGCAAGCCCCAGATCTGACTTCTTGAAAAGAAATCATCAGACAAGCAACAGAGGCAATGATGCCATTTTTCTCATTCTACAGAGCATTTCACCATTTCCAAGAGCAAAGGAATTACATATTTTAAATAATCATTTCAACACCCATGCAAGTGTAAACAGATGATTCCATGAAGATTGCCCAATAGCTCATCTTCTTTGATGTGCATAAATGAGCAAAAGATAAGAAAAAATGAAGGCAAGAGCATGGATTTCAGCATTTCATATGACATTACTAGAAATTCACAGTTTCTCCCAGTTATTCTTGAAAGAAAACATACTTGGAAAAAAAAATGATACTCCTATAGAGTTATGCCTATCAAATCCACTATTACTATCCAGAAAAAAAGAGATACTACATATTTATATTGATATTTATTGGAGTATCTTGACATCTATACCGCTTATGTGACTCTTAATAATTGCATGTACATAAGATACACATGTAACATATTTATGTAGACAAACATTTATAATAAGTGTGTGACAACATTCAGTGGACAAAGGGCTATATATGCACATATGTTTTTATACTGAAATAATTAAATTTAAATATTTATTTACTTATTTATTTATTTATCTATTGTACTGGTACATAACTCAGAACCTTGTGTTTTTCAGGCAATCCCTATGCTGCTGAGCTACATCTCAGGCAAAATTTATTTTAGAATACATAAAGGGATAATCTAACTCTGAAGTTTAGAAACTAGGAAAGCTTTTACTCCTGGCATTTTAATTTTTTCTAGTGCCCATTTATTCCTCCATTTAACACCTTTACTTAATTCTTTCATGTGACAGGGACTACTGTAGGCCCCAGGAACAAAATGATGAGTCTGACATGCCTCTTTCCTTCAATGGGCTCACAGGTTGCAGGGGAAAAACAACTGTAAATAAATACATTATAAAGCAATGAGCAGACGAATATGTAGAGGGATCAAGTAGGGAAGCAATACCTAACTTGGCTGGATGTTGCAGAAAAGTGAAGATCTTGAGTTCTTTCTGTACTCTGAATGCTTCACTATGCTATTTCACTTCTCTTTGCCAACTGAGTCAGAGGTTCCAACATAAAATGGGTCAACATTATGAAATCTGAAAAATTTGAAATTTGTACTCCGCTTTAAGTAGTATACGAAAATATACACTCAACAAAATGAGGAGCAAATGGATTTTGCAGTTCAGATATATCAATATGGATTTGCTCCAATGACCTAGGAAAAGAGAAATCATTTTTCACTCTTCATTACTGCTCTTCATGCTTGAGAAATCAGCAGTTTCTGTGGGGTTTGCCTCCTTAAAAATTGTCCTTTCCTTTACTGCTTCTCTTTTTATGAAACATCTACCAGCACCACTGCTTCCTTTGAACACTGTCTTCCTTCATGGAAACCAAGACTTATCTTGTCCCTCCCTTTGTCAAAGCCATCAGTGACTCTTACCTTTCCACATCATGCTCTCAATTCTGAGGTGAGGACATATGTTTTCAGAAAATTCAGCCACAACCTAGCTCTGCGTTTCAACAGTCCTTATCAACTACACATCACTTACTACCAGCCACATGGAAGAGCCTTGGAGGACTTCACTCAGGGAGTGCCCTCAGCCTGAATGCCTTCCCTCTATCTTAGATTATCTGACTCCTACTAACTCTGCTAAACTTTTCAAACATTATTTCCTCTGAGAAATCCTCTTGTCCCCATATGCAGGGAAATTCCAAACTAACCATCACATACACCCTCTAATGTATAAGATTACCGTACCACCTGGAACACAAATTGTTGTTTGTGGACTTACAAGGAATACATTTAAACATGACTAGAAGGAAATCACTTGATATTTGTAAGAGAGGGAAAATCTGTTTCCTTTAAGGTCCCAGATGACATAGACATTTGAGAAATGTAGCCAATCACTTGTGATGTCTCATTCAGGGTGGGAAGACAAGAGCCAGGAATGTTTACATGTCCCTTATCATTGCCAGAATAGTCTAGCATCATAGCTACCTCCTCCTCTGTAACCCTCACCCTCACTCTGTGTCTCTCACATTGCAGCTACTTTCTTGACTCATATTAAACATGGGAAAGCTATTTGATTAACCATGTTTGTTCCTTCTCTCCCTGATTGGATGTACATTCACAATTGATAGAAATAGAATTTAGAAGAAAACACCACTTGTATTTTGTGCTTTTGCATGTTTGTTGGCTGAAAGACAGTTTTGGGAAGAGTAGAATTTCTGTGTCTATACAGAAAATTATCTGTCCCTATTATGTGGAAACAAGACAAGCGGGGAATATTTATATTGAGAATGCCTGCTTAAAGTAGCTAAAGTCATTTACAGTAAAAATAAAGAAAAAGCTCACTTCCTGGCTTTTACTATTAAGTGTCAAACATATAAAGGGGGAAATTGAAAAGAGAAAAACCAATTTGCAGAATGACACCAAATGCCAGGTATGACATAAAAACAAATCATCTGTACTCACTGCCACAGGTGGGATTTCTTATTTGCTATTTTTTCAGATGTGTTTTCTTCTCAATATACTATTTTTAAAGGATAACATAAAAAGTGTTTTACAGGCCAGGCTCAATATTTTTGTTTTGATATATGGAAAACAATTCTTCCTCTGGGCAATGAAATATATGGAAAGTTATGTTTTTACAAAGAGATTATAGTAAAGTAGTGGGGAGCTTAGAGAATGATAACTAAAAAGTGCAATTTTTGAAATTTAACATTTTGGAGAGTGCAATTCAGTGTTTGGCATGTTTGCAAGGTTCATCTGTGCTGTAGTGCTTCAGTATTTCACTTATATTTGTGCAGAGAAAACACTTTGCTTATCCATTCACCAGTTGATGGACATCTGGGTGGTTTTCACTTTGGGGTCACCAACAGAAAGGCTTCTGTGAACATTCACATCCAAGGTTTTGTGTGACTATGTGATTTCAATTCTCTTGAGTATATGCCTAGGACTGGAATTGCTGGATCGTATGGCAACCTTACATGTAGTCCACACAAAAGAAAACCAAGAAACCTTTAGGCAGAATGACTCCAAACACCAAGATTTTGAAGTACATTTTAGAGCAAAACTGACTTTCAACCTTATTCCTTGAGATACAGATATCATCAACTATAAGCAAACTCATGCAATGCTTCTGCTTCAAATATATCAGCTATTAGAGCTTTGTCAAACTGTGGGGAGGAATACAGTCCATTTTCTTTTACTTTTCACCAGCTAGACATCATAAGTGTTTTGGGAAATCTCAAGGTTTCCAGTGTTCACATTCATATCTAGCTGTTCCCCTTCTAGGTATCTATCAAAAGAGTTAAAGGCATCATATTACAGTGATCCCATGTTCATAGAAGTGGACATAGTATCTAGATGTTGGAAGTGGTTTATATGTCCATCAATAGATGAATTGATAAAGAAAATGTGGCTTTTAGACACTTGGAGTACTACTCTGCCATAAGGAAGGATGAACTTGAGTCATTTGTACAAACACGAATATACCTCAAGACCATCGTATTAAGTAAAATAAGTCAGACACACAGGCTTATGTATCCCATGAGAAACTCAAAATACAGTAAGAGAAAAATTAAGGCCAATAAGAAAGAGAGAGATCTTTTGCAAAAGGGAAGGAGAACTAGAGATGGAGGAAGGAGGAGGAAAGGGATGAAAAAGGATTAAGATGCACTGTGTAAATGTATCAACTCCTTCCAAGGAGCCTAATCATTATGTACTACAATTATGTAACAGTAAAAAATTTTAAAGTGAGCCATGTTCTTCTTATACTAAAAAAGCAGGTGATGTGTTTTACCTTCATATTTTAATACCAATGACTAATTACTGATACCCAGGATGGCCATTTTACATGATAAAATAAAGCACAGTTCAGTCTAGCTCCTTTCAAGGGAGATATTCTTGCCTATATGAGGAGAGAAGCTAAAAATAAAATGCTTCACAGAATGATTCAATAACCGCATTTTAATTACTTTTGTGTTCTTTGATTTTATTGCTCTTTGGGTGAGGAAAAGCCAGAAGAACTTAATACCTCTTACCGGAGAGTGATTCCATACAGTCAGAGTTAACAAGATCAGAAACAGATTAAAAAGGAAAGATAATCACCTGAGGCTCTTTCTGGGTCTATGGGGTATTGCCTTACACCTCCCAGTGTTGAGCAACTTTGGAAAACATTGGAACAGGAAATAATGGCCCTGAAAAGACGTCCACACCCTAATTTCTGGAACTTGGGAATATAATGCTTAGATAGGAAAGAGGGCTTTGCAGATGTAATGAAATTACCAAACTTGAGATGGAGAGAGAATGCTACATTGTCCAGATGGCTGCATTTTAGCTCATTGGGCCTTCAAGCAGGACAAACCTTCCCTGATGAATTCAGAGAGACAGAGAGACAGAGCAAGAGAGAGCAAGAGCAAGGGAGAGAATAAAAGAGAGAGAGAGAGATGTGTGACTATAGAGGAATGGTCAAATGGTCAGAAGATGAAACATCACTGGCCTGGAAGATGAAGGATACAGTCCATGAGCTAAGGCTTCTGAAACCTGAAGAATATTCTAGAGTCCCCAGAAAAAGCAGAAAAACCCACAGTCTGGTCATACCTGATTTTAGTCCAGGGAGAGCTGTGTCAGCTTTTGAACTTACAGAGGTGCAAGATAATAATTATATATTGTTTTAAGGCACTAATTTTGTGATGCCTTGTCATGACAGTCACAAAAGGAATCAGCAAATTTCTATGCTTGCACGATTATCATAAATTATTTACTGCAGGTTTTCCCCTACTCGTCCATAGCCAAATACTTTGGAGAAAGTTGCTCATGAAAGCTTCTCATTCACAAATCACAATAAATGGTAACTAAGGTTTAATAGAGAAATACTGCAGAGAGAAAATATAATTCAGAGCACCTTCTAAATAGATTTATTTAGAATTCACCTCTTTTAGTTTTGATTTTCAGAAAATGCCTTCGCAACATTGAGATTCCTGAGAGCATAATCAGAAGATGGTGAACTAATCCCACATGCTCCTGTGAGAATCCAAGGCCTGAAGGGAAAAAGTAATGCACCAATATTGCACCTTAGCAGTACAGAGACACAACTCTGGCCTCACACATCACATTTGGGATGCCACTCTGTTCCAGTAAGCAAAGGAACACTCGGTTTCCTGGCACTTGTATTTATGAAAGCTAGACCTGTCACAGGCGAAGAGCTTATCAGCTGAGAATCAGCCCAATGAACCTCTTAGATAAGAAGAAAATTAAAGTGGAAGAAAAGGTGGAAGCAGTGAATAAATATGACCCTCCGCCTGAAGTGGTTGCTGCCCAAGATCACCTGACTCACGT
>NDGM011073574.1:0-14806 GCA_002564305.1 Octomys mimax
ACATTCTGGAAATCAAAGAAATGCATTCCAGCCTAGCAAGCTTGTTCTGAGACATTTGTATACAGAAAGGCTTCACACTCCCTGCTCAACTATGTTCCCAGCTATCAAAATTTATAAGAATATGTTCAGTTCATGACTTGGGATTCTCAGGGATGGAGTAAGGGTAGCAACAGATAAATTTTATAGGATTTGACCTCTGCCACACAAGCTTCTCAACAAGGTATTAGGAATCATTACATACTCTTAAAAGACGATGCGACAAGACGGAAGTTTGCCATCCTAGATGATCCATTTCTGCATCCAAATTTGTTTTGAATTACCTCGTGCACATAACACTTATTACACTGTCATCTCGCAGTCCCATCCCCGAGAGACTCAGTGAGGTGATGACTCTGGTGCACGCTGGCAGCCAACCGAGAATGACATCCTTTATTCTCAGGATTAGCATCACAGCCACATTACCCTAACGGCGCTGATGATGGCCGCGATTATAGACAGGATGCACATCCAGTGACGTTTGGCCCGGTCAAATTAAATATCATTAACTCGCCCAATTGAGCAGATTGCCTTTAAAACAGTTTATGCTGCTCTAAAACCAAGTAAATGGAATGTTTTGGAACAAGAAATGCTGATTGCAAACTTTATTATAAATTAAATGCCTAAGTTATTCACCTAAGGCTCTGGGTGGTCTCCTGGGATTGAGGTGCAATTATGGAGAAAATCCAATCAGTTAGTCTGAAGGCAAACAACATTGCCGCAAATATGACGTGACACTAAGGGACTTTAGTGAGGTCCTTTAGTGTAAGATCTCCTGCCACAAGCCAGACAATTATGCTGGGGACATGGAATGCTTCCTTTCTGATTGTATTTCAAGCCCTGCACTTGAGGTTCCTGCAGCTGTCTTTTCCACAGTCCTGAGAACCGATACAGAGTTGGCGGGTATTTCGCGTGGGAGTGAAATTTGTTTATTGTGATGTGGTGAGATGAGTTCCCCCCTTGGCTGCTGGGAGAATCTGCTGGAGTAAAACAAGCTACTGGGGGCCACTTAAGAGAGGCAGTCAATGCCCAGTGAGGGGTGGCATTACAACTCATGAGGGATTTGGCAGACAGGGTCTACCTGCCTTGTCAGACACCCAGGCTAGAATACTCACTGGGTCCATGACCCAGGAAGACATTCAATTGTCACTGTCTACCTAGAAATACCACTGAATGCTACTGTCATAGTGTCACCTTGCAATCCCTAGGAGCCCAAACAGCTTTCGATGTTTTCTATAACTTGATTGTAAGCAGTACACAGGGTATTTTAAAATGTAACATTTGGAGACGACACACCATGCTCTGTCCAATTTACATAATGAGTATTTATGGGAGACATTTGGTGTCTGAGGACCAGTGTATCACCGTTACCTCTGTTTCCTATTACATGTTCGAGCGACCCCAGTATAAAATGCTAATGCAATTTTAAACTCAGCCTACTATAAATTGTGCCCCTGGCTAAAATCTAACTTTTATAGGGATCATTTAATTAAATAGAGGGGCAGTGATTTCATTCTGTAAAATATCACACCTATGTTTTCAAACTAATTAAAACTTAGATTCCACTGGAAGCTATAGACAATGATAAACCACACAGAGAAAAGTAAAAGGTTTGCACCCCCGATATAGGTTGGATTAAAAAAAATCTATTTTCATTCAGAACCTCCTGGGTGTCTTAATTTATTTCAAATTTACTCTCTGCTCTAGGGCTTAACACAGGGCAGGCAGCTTCTCTACTGTGTGATTGTTATGGTGGTTGAGAATGGGGTTTAAGTCTTGTACTGCTGAGTATGGTTCTTTCCTTTGGAGATTTGTGTTTGCAAACAGACCATATTCACATAGATTTCCGTTCTTACATTGTGCAGACTTGAACCTGTGTAGGTAGCTTGGTCCTCATAGGGGCCTCTATGGAGCACGCCCATGGGAAGTCCTAAGTGGGTCTTGCTGGCATTCCCATGACTGCATTGTCCCTCTCCTTCAAGACTAGATGGCCTGCACAAATGATTTTGTATTCTGAGTAATTTTCTTAAAAGAGCTGTCCTTGTGTCTAACTTAAGTATACCACACTTTAAAATCCAGCATCTGTTCCCTAAACATAGAATATATCTGGCTATAACTCTGAGAAATAAAGTAGCTTCTACTTCCTTAAGACGCATCATCTAAAAATCATACATATACTTACTTCTAACAAGTATTAAAACAGCATAAAATGTTTTCTCCTAAGTACAAATCCCTTCTTAATTAGCATTTTGGAAGCCTTGAAGTTATCACCATGAAATTTTATTTTAAGTGACAGCATCACATCTCCGTTCAACTTCAGTGTATTTAGTATTTACCTAAAATTGATGTGCACAGTTTTACACCACCCTAAATCAGGAGAGCAACATACCACAGGAAATGTACTGTGAGGGTTTGGAAGCTGGGCATTTCTAAAGCCCTACTCCACTACATGCTTCTTTGGAATTTGAGTGTCTTCTCAAAAAAAAAAAAAAAAATATATATATATATATATATATACTTAATCTCAAGTATTTCTTATCTTAAATTTATACAGAACCATTTGTCAATATGATTACAACAGTATTAAGGAAAACTATCTTCTACTTTATGGAAATTAGAAAGAGTGAGGTTCAGAAAGGTCTAAGAATGTTTGCAAGAGAACATGGTGGCTTGACCCAGCTCTCCTGCCAAGTCTGGGTTCTGAACTGCAGGTGACAAGGTAGGGCTTCTTCAAGTGAGAAAAGACACCACCCTCTCACATCCCAAGGACAGGAAGGAGACAATAAATACATTTACAGACCACAAAGAAAATGCAAATGGCTTCTTTTTCTTGGTCAGTTGGCTCTGGTGGTCTTTCTCACTTCTTTGCACAACCACTGTTTAGGTTGCATAGGTTGTGCAGTGAGCTAAGTGCTCAGGGGGTGAAGAGTGCTAGTGTGGTGGTTCTAGGCTGTGTTCCCCAGAGAAAAGAAGAAGACCCAGAAGGACTGGCAGAGGTCCAGTCAGAAGTCCATGGCCTGGAGAGCCCAAGAAGATATGGCCTCTGATCCATGAGACAAGCTCTGGAGTGCTCAGGGACCTCATGGCCACACCAAGAGTCTGAGCAAGGTGTTATGTTAAGCATGTCCAGATGTAATAGTCCCTGGAAGTAGGTATCTGCTGCCCAGTGCCCCATGCTCAACCCGCTGTTGATGAGTGTTCTGCACACAAGTGACAATGCTACAGTTTCTAATCTGTCACCCACAATGAAACCAAGCACACTTCCTACTCTGTTCAAGATGCCTGTGGCTCTTAACTGCACAGGGATGCAGGCTGCATTCATAATGTAGACAATCACATGCTTTTGTATGTGCTAATTTCATTGAATTGAAGGACCCACTGGGGTTATCTTCTACTATAAAAACATGCACATCCACACATGGAGGGGGGAAGGCTTGGTTGAGTGCTTGCAAGTAGCATCCCCAGAACCTCATGAAAACTGTTTTATTTTATCATTTCTATCTCCCTCGTGTGACCTTCCTATTGGTCTCACAAATGTTTCGTATAAACTTGTATGTGTCATGTGTTTCACTTGGAGACCAAAGTGTTGGCTAATATATCTTTAATCCGCTTATTATCAAAGAAGACTTGTAGGAGGATTCCTCCACCTACAGAACTGTGGCTACACAGAATTGGAAAGATTGTTTTAAATGATGTTTTCTTTCAGCAGTGATTTCAAGTTTCAAAATCAGGTCAGACCCTCCTGGCTACAGGAGTTCCATTGTCAAAGTTGAAGGCTTTCGCTGTAGGGTTTCTGTATTATCTTGATCAGCTTATTGACCTTGTGGTGCCTTAGTTTATTGATTTGTAAAGTGGGTTAATGGCAAGCAGCAGGTCACCAGGTTGATCATGGATTGAGGTTTTTGCAGAGAAACTCCTTAGGGGCTGTGTCCAGGAGCATAGTAAGTGTTGGGTGAGTGGTAATTACTCATAAACCACAATGATTTGACACATTACAGTTGTCAGCCATGTGCTGATAAAGTGGGGACAAAGGCTCAGTCACATGGGGTGAGAGTGGGCCCTTATTGGTTCTCTGGTTGTGACACGCAGGAGTTTAAATTCCTGTGATGCCACTTAGCAGATGTTTGGCTTTGGATAAATTGCTCTACCTCTGTACTTCAGTATTCTCAACCAAAAATGGTGAACATTTAGCTACATGCCTCCTAGATAGTGAATCCCTGATGTAATTAAAGTAGTACTCTTGGCACAGTGACTGATGCCAGCTGCTGTTACAAATGTGCACATTTCGGTAAGTGACTTAGTCCCTTCCTGAGCCTCATTTGAAAACCCGGATGTGAAGTTCACTGAAGAGAGGTCAGCATCTACCTGGTTTCACAGCACCACAGGCGACACCTTGTACAGTAAGCACTAGCCTATACTAGGGGTCCGGAATACTATAATTGTCAAATTTCAGTAAAAATCATGCTCAAAATATGTCACATAAGAAAACCCATGAAATCATCTCACAGTACACTCACGTCGATGGCAGGGAGGGATTTGCTGAGACCTGAGATCCATCTCAAGGATATGGCCTTCAGATCGTCACCCACTGGGTGTCTGCCCTGCATCAGGTCCCGTGCTAAACACTGTACAAGCATGAATTCATGTCGTCTTCATGGTGAGAAGACCTGTGGTGAGATAGGTGGGACGGTTTCTGTTTCTCAGGCAGGAACTAAAGGCCCAGGAAGCTAAGCAACTTCCTGGAAGACACACAGATTATGAAGTAGAGAAGGGCTTTTAATCAGGACTAATAGACTTGAAAAACCCTGTTTTAATCACTAGGCCAACCATGAAGGCTGGCAGCACCTTTTACTGACCTGAGCCAGGAAGCCTGGGGAGCGTGGGGGTGAATAACTGAAAGTCTGATCCCTGGGTGTGAAGATGTCATAAAAAGCAGCAGTCATCAGCAATAGGGAACAGTGAGCCCCCGACAAGGAACTGATGCTCCATGGAGAATAAAGATTCTCACTAATGGAGGACATCTTCCCATGCGTGCCATGGCAAGGGTGTGTAGGCGCTACCACATACACCAGGGGCCAAGCCTCCTGACTCCTCCAGGGTCACACGTTGGTGTGGCATCATGGTTCACAGGTAGAGTGAAGAAAACACAGATGTCAGACCCTCTCTATCCTGTGCTGCCTCCTTCCTTGCAAAGCAGTAAGTGGAGGGAAATCTAATGTGTCCTGCCATCGGCTGTTTGCTGAGCTCCCTCATCCCCTTATCACACTTCAGTGTTTGTCTTCCCAGCATCCTGCAGGTACTTGGGGAACCCTTGTGCTGGAATGCTTCTTAGAACAGTTACAATTAGGACAAAAGTCATGTCAGTCATTTGTTAAAATGGAAAACAAGGAACAACACACGTTTTTGATGCCCTTGAATCTTAAAGTAGGAAGCCACAAGGCAAGTTTTGAACAAAAGCTAACTGAATACAATGTCCCAGACTCTTTCTGCTCCTCTTAAGATAATGAAATTTCCTTGCTATCCTTAAATGACAGAAAGGTCAGATAAGTAAGCAATGAACCCAAGGGAAAAACCCCCAAAGCTAAAGGTAATTCGTTATAAAGAGAATGACTTTCGTGGATTTGTGCCTCAAAATCTGGGTGTTGCCTAAATAATAGGCATTGTTTTTGTTCTTTGTTTTCCATACAAGAAATAAAGGCTCAATGTGTACCTCTTCGATTAAAACTGTTGTTGGCTTCCACACAGTCATCTAGTTCAGCTTGTGATTTACAGACCATGTGGTGAGACTTTCATTGCAATGACTGTGATAGGATCCTGGAAACAAATGCTACAAATAGTAAAGCATGATCTTAGCAATTCTTTCTCTGTCTCTGTCTTGGTCTCAGTGTGTGTGTGTGTGTGTGTGTGTGTGTGTGTCTCTCTCTCTCTCTCTCTCTCACTCTTTCTCTTCCTCTCTCCCTCCCCCTCTCTACTTTAAAGACCCTAGTCAGACTACTCCTGAATATTCCAAGAACTAGCAGTATTTCTCTTTTATTTTCCTATAACAGTAATCAGTTGGCTTATCCATCATCAATACAGTAGATCTTCTTAAGCACCTCAAATTTCTTAAAAATCATGGTAAAATGTTGTACATCAGGGATAAACAAAAAAATACAGCCAGAATTTGCAAAGTTCCTCAGAGACTAAAGCTATTTGGTGGCAAGAATTTTGTCCTTTGCTTCTCAGAAGGAATTAATGATACCTAATACATTTCAGTGTTATTTTCTGTGTACCATGAATAATAGTTGGGCACTTGACGTGTAGTTATTCATAGATACAACTGGTCTAAAAGCTGTTGAGAGTGACCATGTGCCTAGTGGCGAGCAAAGCCAAAAATGGGAGCTATCCCCAGCCCTGTAAAGAAGATGGATGCTGATAACAACACTGGAGGGAAGGGGCAACAATCTGCAGGGGCCAGGAGGCAGGCAGCCAGAGGGACCCTCCTTGAGGAAGACGTGCACAGCACAGATGGGAAGAGTGAGCAAGAGTCAAGTGGGAGGGAGAGAGTATTTCAGACATGGGCAGAGGCATGCCCAAGGGCCTTGTGGCAGGAGCAAACCTGGTGCCTATGAGGGAGCCTGCCACGTGCACAAGGGTCAGGATGAACGGGTGCTGTGTGGAGAGCAAAGGAGGTGAGCAGATGCAGACTGCGGACTCTTGGAGGCTACACACAAGGGCTCCAGCTTTTACAAGCTTATATTGTACATATTTAGGGTATGAAACAGGGTGATTATATGGAGAAAATGATTACTGCAGTCAAACAAATTAAAGTAGCCATCATCAAATACAATCCCCTTTCATTTTTTTTCCCATTTTTAACTTAGCTACAGTTAATACTACATTACAATGAGAAATTTGCCAAAAAAAAAAAAACAGTTTAGGTAGCTCCCCCCCTCCACCCCACCACATCCTACTGAGTTTGGGGTAAGAGGCGAATGCGGAGCTGGCTGGACCTGGCAGACACATGTCCAGGTGTGACCCTCCTTGAAGACAGGACCTGCACCCGGGCTGGTGTGTGCGACATGGCAAGGACCTGACAGAACAGGCTCAGCAAGTGGAGCCCCCCAGCCACGTGGGACGTTGCATTTTCACAGGAAGCTAAGATATGTGAGGGTCAATTCTGTGCTGAAGGGTTATTAATCATTAAACAGTAGTTTGAGGAAGTTAAACTCAGTTTGTGAGTCCCAATCACAGCTCTTCCGAAACATTGGAAGACTTGCTGAACTACGAGCACCAAGGCAAAACAAATGTGAACTTCAAATTCCACAAACTTTCAACGAACGAGGACTGAGGTTTGGCCTCACTGCTTGCTGGTACAGGATAATATGACTGCAACAGTTACTGTTTGTTGGGGGACTCCTCTTGGGTACCAATGTACATGAGGACGCCAGGCCTCCACTTGCTCTTTTGTTGAAGTACAAGAAAGTAAACCAAGGACTCTTGCACTGAGCTACTTCCACAATCACCCCCCTTTATAAAAATTAATTTTGAGACAGGGTGTCATGCTAAGTCTCTAAGTTGCCCAAGCTGAGGCTGAACTTGTGATCCTCCTGCCTCAGCCTCCCAGGGTCAGAGGTATGCTTTGTGTACCTGATCTTGTTGCCTCAACTTAAGGTATTACTCATTGCTGGAGCTTTGCTTCCTGAGCCTCTGGAATTTTACACTCTTGACCATGCTCAGATTACGCTGTGTAAGAACGATAGTGTATTCTGCTGATTGGTTAGAAGAGCCAGAAAGTCTTGAATTACAATACCTCTTGGCTCAATGAGACACATATTGTACATGCTCCTAAAATGCTTTGTTCTTCACATGAGCTGTCCCTTATCATTATTGTTTTAGAGTCATGTTTTAAAAGTCTAAACCACATATGTTGTGGACTGCCTATATTTGGAGCTTTAAGTTTTAGTTTATGTCAGTGGTCCAAAATAGTATTATGACTGGGTAATTTGCAGCACTTGTATTTTAAAGATTATAATAATCTTTTCTATCTTCTTTCTTGCCATGAGGAAGGCTGCAGAATTGAAGCCTAGAGTTAGTAGGAAGACCCTTACTGCACAGGGTTTCTCAGAGTGGTTTCTACTTACTGATGGCAATACCTGGGGTGATTGAAATATAAGGTGAACATTAAATTTTAAAAAATATATTGTAGGAAGAGATGCATTGTTCAGAACTATGGGCTATGTATATGTGAAGTGTGTGGGGGTATTGTGAGGCGATTACTGACAACGTGTCTTTCATTCTAATAAAATTTTAAATGTAAACATTCACTGTATTTGTGATCATCTTTGTTAATCAAATGTTTACAGAAATTCTTGAGAAATAAAAACATTACAGCATGTCCCCTGCCACCTTACTCACTAGAGCTGGTACCATGTGACTTCTGACTCTTCCTCCAAGTCAAAATGACCACAAAAGATGAACGTCTTGAATCACTCAGAGCACTGAATTAAAAATTATACTTCACTGTGGTGGGAGAAATTTAGACCACGGGAGAAAATATTTGCCTGTTTTCTTATGTGCTAAGATACTGCTCCTAAATTTAAATGAAATGGAAATTTTTTTCTAAAGGAAAAAAGTCTTCTACCCTCTCTGCTCAAAATCCATTTGCAATGTATATGACTATTCATTGAGATAGGCACACAATAATAAACCTAGATGTATCTTCACTGAATTGCAAAAATATTCATAGTTTGCTGAGACCTTGCCTTGAGACCAGATTCAACTTTTATCAATAGAATGTATACATATTTCAGTGCTGACAACTTTGAATTTAATCACCTAATGGTCACCATGAGAAATTAATGAATAATTCTGGAAAATACTGGCTTAGCAGCAACAACCAATGAAAGGAAATAGGAATGGCTGAGCCTGGGTACATCACTGGGGAAGATTTAGAAGCATTATGAATCAAAACTAAACTTAAGTTTATACTTCTTTCTCCAAGATTTATACATGCGGCTTACAACTGGCACAAAAAGAATCATGATGACACCCTCAAATATTTATCACCTGTAAAATAGGAAATCAAATGAGTTGTTCACTGGACCGCACAGATGTGAAGGGTTTTTAAAGTATGACCATATTATAATAATTGATCCTTGCATTTTGTGATTAAATTCTGGAAAATGAGAATGGTGAAATAACTCCTTCTTTTAGCAACAAAGCATGTGCGGCTTATAGGAGTCACATGATAGGTCTGTTGAGCTAAGCTGATGTTCAGAAAAAAAGACAGTGAAGTATGGACTGGGCTAAAAACACAAGACTCCTTTCTATGTGCACCAGCTGAGAAATACTGGAGACCAAATGATAAATAGAGTAGTATACACCTCTGAAGAAACCGCAGGCCCTGTCTTGGTCTTAGTTTTCCAGTTTTCAATTGAAGAATTACCGTGGATGACTTCCTGTGGCAGGAGCCTCATCAGCCTGTACCATTGGGTCCTCCTGGATTATCCAGATGCCCCACATCTTGCTGCCTGTGGCTCTTTGCAACCTTTCTAGATGTAACCGTACAACCCCCACCCCACCAATCATGTCACAACCTGGAAGTTGGACCTGAACCCCAAATCTTTCCTTACCCTATATTCAGTTAAAACTTCCTAACTTCATTTTCTAGTTCTAGGATTTAATTATACACAACATCACCCATCTCCCCAGCTCTCATACCCAGCAGAGGATATAGACGAGATGAACACTTTGCATATAGCTTAGGTGACCAACCTTGGGCATGTTCCAGAGAAAGGTGCAATTCTGGGGTGCTGACCATAATCTCTTTTCTATGGTCAAATTACTGAATAATTTTAGCAATAAAGTTAAAAAGCATTGCTTTTGTGAAAGGGAGGAGAATGTCGCAGTTCAAGGGGTCAAGAGGTAATATGTGGACTTAATCCCTATGACAAAAAAACCTGCAGCATTTTCTAAGATGATTTATTAGACACAGTAGAATTTGCTAGAAACCTACCAGGAGGAAATTATCTGGGAAAGAATTAATGAACCAAACAAAACACTTGATAATGCAATTAGAGTCTGAGGAAAGTGTAGGGGTTTATGAGAGGTGGGGGAGTGTGCATACATGAGCTTGATTATGTCCAACCTGGGGCTGGGAAAACAATGTAACAAATGTTTTAAAGAGTAATCAGAGGGTAGAGGGTGATGGAGTGACATTTATAGTTCTGAGGCTGCTGGACAGTTGGTGACTGTGCCCAGCTGGGTGGAAATGCGTTCGCAGCTTCATTTCAGCAAAGTGCAGTTGGCTTTTCGAAGAAGTAGTGAGATTGCTGATGGCAAAAATATGGATCTCCGCCACTAGAAATGGCAGAGAGCGGCTGCGGGAGCGCGCCGTATGTTGCCTCAGGCGACAGTAGAAATTTTCCCTGTTTTTGTTTGGGTCTGGGGTTTTTCCTTTAAATCTTATTTTAGTTGAGGTGGAAAGCAGCAGTATATGGAGCTCTTCAAGCTTTTCCTGGACTTCATTTTATCACATCCCATGGATGAGCTCATTGCAAAGTGGGTTCTGAACAGTGCCATCTGCTGAGTGTGTCCAGGGGAAATTTTGGGCCAAATACTTGTCCTAACCACTGTCTTGTGCTTTGTAGATAAATTATATCTGAGTATGACATGGGCTAGTTTTTATTTATATGAGAAAATAAGTCTAAATATACACGCATTTTACATTTGGAACTGCAAAGCACATGTTCTTTTATTAGTTTGGAGTGGATGTGGTTAATATTTTCATTGCCTTTCTAAACATTTTTTCCTTTAAATATACACACTAGAGCTTATGCCACTATCTGCACAGCACTTTTAGGCCTCCCTAAGTGTTTTCATATGATCCAGCTGTAAGGGTATTTGTCAAACTTCAATTACCCCTGGCAACAGAGCCCCGTTGGACACAAGATGACATACCAGACATATGCACATTACAGTATTAGTAATGAACTCTTTCCCTCAAAATGTACTAGCCTGGCTGGTGTAGTCTGGACCACTTCTGCATCACTGGGGATGCAGCTCAGCCTGGTTACCACAACTGGGTCGAGGTCTCTATGCAGTACCACCAGTGTTTGCTACTGGCTCCCCACAATGCTGCTATTGGTACATTCTTATTTACATGATAACACAGTGAATGTCTCTATCTCTGGGTAGAAAGAACCATGAGGACCAAGATATTGTTAGTTTGCCTACCACTGCAGCATGGCCAGTGGCTGTCCCTGCTGGGCACAGAGGAGGTAGCCAGTAAAAAACTTGAACAAATGTCTGAATCAGAGCATTTCTCCCATTATACGGTGTATTTCCAGATCTGCATAGTTAAGGCTTGGCCCTTCATGCTGCTTCTCCTGAAAGCTTTATTCTCTATGGTTTTAAAGAAATGACTTAATATCAATGATGCCCAAGGATGTCCATGTAGGTTGGCCTTTCTGGATCCATATCTGTCCTTTTACCTGCATCCACCAGACACCTTCAGTGTGTAAGTCTGGACCCAATTTTGAGGGTTTGCTGCCTCCACCTCTTCTAGAAATGTATAGGTCCCATAACAGCAGAATCACACATATGTACACTGGACCTCATTTGGATAGTCCCAGAACTTTAGAATAAGGATGGCAAACCTGTGACCCATGTGTCCTGTGTCTTGCTTTTAAAAAAAGATGTTAAGGTAAGAATTGTTTTTCCTCTAACTTAAAGCCTCAGGTTTCATTGCAGTGCTGGTACCTTGTGATAAGTAAGTGGGTTGTGGCTTGCAGTTTGCACCTAGTCTCTAAAGAGGCTCACCACAGCTGCTCAATTTAACTTCCAAATCTGCACAACTGCTCCTAATTTACAGACAGGAACACTGAGCAGTACTTCTTGCTTGGATCTTAGGTCTTTGTGTGATGCTTTTGTAGCAGAACCAACCACGTGCCTTGGGATCTTACTGCCAATGTGCTATTTAATCTATCATCCCATCTCTCTCTAGATGGCGCCTCTGGATGGCAGAGACTCTCCTTGCCATCTTGTGGTCTGATGCCAGGAACCCTGAAACTCACCTCCTGTGTGTGTGGAAGGAATCCGCATCAGACCTGTCCTGGAATTAGACAGTCCTGTACTTGATCCTGTCTGTGTACCATCTACAAGCTGTGTGACCCTGGGTGAGTCCACAAACTTTTCTAATCCTCCACTGAAGTAAAATGGAATAAGAAGAGTATTTACACTTTGAGGAGCTTTATGAGAATTACCTGGGATCCTGAATATAAATCCTATTTGTAGGCATGGATATTTCAGGTAACACCCAACAGCAATTTATTATCGCTCTTATTGTGAACATGACAAACCCAGTTGCTAGGAAACACTCACCTGGGTTTCACTATTAATGGAAAAATAAAGATTACACTGTTGGAATTTTCATCTTTTTGGACACTTTGTTTTTAGGGAAAGGTCTACAGGGTGTTCAGGGTCTCACTACTAGATTGGACTTGTAGTGATCTGCCTGTTCACAGCCTCCCAAGAACTGGGATTACAGGTGCACACCACCACACCCAGTCTCAATTGCCATCTCAGCACACCCCGGGGGTGAGGCTGGCACCACAGGCCCAGGGATCGAACCCCCAGCCCTTGCACCTGCTCTCAGGTGCTTTAATCCTCTGAGCTATTTGGCTGGTCCTTGGATAATTCTTAACCAGGGTTGGACAGGAAGTGAAGTTGGCTCTAAAACCTTATGGCTAGTTGAGAAAAAGGATGCTTCTTTTCATTCATTTCTCACTGATAGCTTTCTCATACATTCCAATCTATGAAGGAATTTAAGTAAAAAGTTCAAAGTTTACTTCTGGAGAGGAGAAATTAGACAGACACATGGAACAACCCAGACATTAAGTACTGGAAGTTACCAGATACCTTGCCTAGCACTATTGCTTGTGAATTTAGAAAACTGACAGAGAGGAACATAGAAACAGAGGTATCTCTTGTTAAAAAATGATTCCAAAGAGGAACACATGGATGAGTGTGTGGCATATGGTAGCTGGAATGTAGATTGCATAGTACATGCATGACCCGTCACTCATACCATTTTATTACTAGATGAAAGGGAACATAGTACCAACGCAGAGTGCTACTGTGACTCTGGGAGGGCTATACCTGCTCGTTCTCATCTCCTGATGCCAAGTGAGACATTATGATGAAGGATAGTAATTTCTGTACATTTTTGAGACTCCCCAAATAGAAAACAGCTGCTTGATAAGGTAAAATTGGCTGACAGTCTTCGGCGTTTTCTTTTATTAAAATTCATGTCACCACTAATGTTACATGCCACAACCACCAACACTTTGGGTGTGAGAGAATAACTGATTAGCACATAAGGAAGACTAGGAATGTATCTGTAGCAGGGGAAACTGCTTCACACCCCAGGAGAAACTGCGTCTCCCAGGTGTCTGGCAGATTAGCTCTGTTTTCATTGGCTTAGTGCTGTGAACAGTAAGGCTTTGTCTATGCTTTTTGGTTCGTGTGTGTGTGTGTGTGTTCTCAAAATGAGAAACTTTTTTTGCTTCAGACTCCTTTAGATAGAAACATGAAAATGCAGGAGATGAGTGTAAAAACACTAGTTCTAGCTGGATTCTTTCAGATGCCTTTCCTCCTCTTACAACAAATGCTATATAGCTTGAGAGAATTCTTTTACAGATGAAGAATGTTTTATACTACCAAAAAAGGGCAACATTTGTACTTTTCAAAGAGCTTTACAGCCAGCCAACTCCTTCTTCCCTCAAATCCTATTACTATTCCTGATTCCCTTCCCCGCAGCATTTGAATTAGGGGAGGTTTTTAATGTATGTCTTGTTGGATTGCCTCTTAATTTTTAAATTAAATAATGGATAACTTACAATTTTCTAAGATAAGTTCATGTAACTATAAAGTATGCTACAATGCAGATCTGTGAAACCACCACCTTTTACAGAAAAAGAACAGTCTGTCCACATGGCAACACCAGCCTTGGCAGCCTGCTCGACAGTCTGACGGTCAAATAGCCAAGGATGAGCAGAGTTCCCAGACAACAGGGTGGTGCTAGGAAGGTACTGCTCCAATAGGCATCAGGAATACAGCGTAACAATAGTGTCACAGAACAGCCACTCTGCTGGGGATACTGAGTAGGCTCAGGGTAGAACATAACATAAAGGTCAAAACCAGTCCCAGCCACAGAGAGAAACTGGCATTTTCCCTCCAGGTGAAGAGATGAGAAGTGGTACTAGAAAATCCATTAATAAAAAAAATGAAGTCAGACTCTAGCATCATACCATATAAACAAGTAACTTTGAATGATAGAGTTATGTAAAACTTTACATAGATTTATAAAGTACTTTTGGAAGAAAATATATGCTTGTGATTTGGAGGAAGAAAGCACATTTCCTGACAAAGAGACACAAAGAAACCATAAAAAAGACATATTTGATGCCATTAAGTTAGGACATGTGGCTCATTGGAAGACATAAGCAGAATGCAGACAGGCCATAATCTGGAAGAAGACATTTGTGAGTGGCTCCGTACAATTTTAAGATTCTCAAAAGTAACACAGAAAGATGAAAACTCCAATAGAAAATGGGCAGGAGCTTGGGTGTTTACTTCATCCACAAAAAGAAAACTAAAACAAAACAAAACAAAAAACAAGGTACGCAGTACATTATGGATAGGGTAAAGCAAATTTAAACTACCATGAAGCTACAACTCTTGTTGCACAGGTCCTGCTTTACCTTGGTCTTAACCATCCAGCAGAAAA
>NDGM011073579.1:0-15437 GCA_002564305.1 Octomys mimax
ACTCCAGAGGCTCAGGCAGGAGGATTGCTGTGAGTTCAAGGTCAACCTGAACTCCACAATGAGGCTCTATCTAAAAAATAACAAATAAATAAATAAATAAATAAATAAATAAATAAATGTATCCATTAGACTTGACATAGTAACTGTTAGATGGTATTTTCTTAGTGTCTATTTCCTCTTAACATCCAAAAATATATCCAGAGATATTGGGTGGGTGCTGCCATGTTATTTCTGTGGTGAATAATAGAATACAATAAACCATCTTTTATTCCCCCCAGAGTGATATGGTGAACACTAGCTCCTTGAGGGTTCTATTGGTATTACCTAAATGAGTATAAATTTGGAAAATAAAACACTTGCTCAAACAAAATGAACATCTATCTTAAATGGTAAAAATGTCTGAGTCTTTAATCTGTCAAAAAGCACAGTGAATATCTAAAAAGAAATATAAAATATCATATTTCCTTCTACTTATGTGATCATGGAATCCCCCTTTAAAATATTTTGTCAAAGTAAGCTACTACAATGCACACTTTAACATTTAAAGTAGAAAATTTGGGGGGGCTGTTGAGATAGCTCAGTGGTCTAAAGCGCCTGCTTAGGCAAGCTTAGGTAGGCGCAGGGCACCACAGTTCCGTCCCCTGCACCGCATGCCACGCCAGCGCCACCATCAGGGAAGGCTGAATGGGCCAAAAAAATAAATAGACAAAATGAATAAATAAATAAATTTGAAAATGTCTATGTTCTCTTCCATGGTATATTTCTATTATAACATTTCTTTCAACTCCCTTAGACATCAGTAAATGAATAAATGAACTACAATCACAAAGAAATAATAATAATACAATGGAATATAAATGTACATTGCCATTTTTCTCAGCCTTTTGCCAATTACCATGATTTAAAAAGCTACTTGCAAACATGTATATCACATAATGTGTACAGCTTTATCTTTTTTTTTTCCTGGCAGAACCAGGGAATGAACTCCGGTCTTTATGCTTACCAGCTTACCAGGGAAGCACTTATTCCACTGAGCCATCTCCCCAGCCCCACTCCATATGTGTATATCTTAAGTGTTTTGTTACTAACTTGCTCTCCATAAGATACACTCTTGTAAAAGATTCCTAATGCAGTACAGTATGTCTGGATTCAAGATGCATTTTATCTGTTCTCTAGTAAGGGAGCAAAATAGGAAATGCCTGGTCTGATGGCATCTACTGCTTGCTGATAGTTCTAAGTCCTGGTTCTAGGTTGAATCTGCCAAGACTCAGGATTTGGCTTCTGCGCTCTGTTTATAATTCTCCCATCTAACTCCACTCTTACTATTATATTTTTTGGTACCATGAATTGAACTCAGGACCTTGTGCTTGCCAGGCAAACGCTTATTCTACTGAGCTATCTATCTCCCCGGCTCCACCCTTATTATGACTCAGTCCTTTGTTGAGTTCTTGTTTTCTGTTATATCTTTGTGTGGAGACCCATGTGTGCATATATTGGATAAAATAAATACCACTTCCTATGTATTGGCTACCACTGTTTTGATAGAAAAATTAATGATGCAAAAAAATCTTGGGTTTTTTTTGTCCCTAAATTCAAAATTAATTCCTTTGAGATTTAAATTGTAGAGGTAAAATTTAAAAACAATTTGTTTCCAGAAACTGTTTACAAAAACTTTTTCCTTCCCCACTTCCCACTGATTGTTTCCACTTTCATGAAGTGAATGCAGCTGTTAGGCAGCGGGAAGAACGACAATATTGGACATAATATTTCCACAAGGCAATTGCTAAGTGTTCTTATCTTTTACAAGATGAAAGGCAACAGGGCAT
This sequence comes from Octomys mimax, assembly GCA_002564305.1. NCBI lineage: Eukaryota > Metazoa > Chordata > Mammalia > Rodentia > Octodontidae > Octomys > Octomys mimax. The sequence goes on from NDGM011073579.1 coordinate 1,827, forward strand.
TACTTTCTTTCTGCTAGTTTGTTTCTTTTACTCCTCCCTCCCCCAGTGTAGCCAGGGTGATTTTCATACAGTGAGCTCTGATGAGAATGTGGTCACCAGTAATGCTGACCATAAGCACAGCAGACTCAGGTTCAAATTCCAGCCCTATGCTGAATCTTGTTGAGATTGACTGACTTCCGGTGCCTCAGCTTCCTGTGCTTACAGCACTTAGAAACATATAAAGTACTGGACAAATATAGACAAATAACATCAATGCTACTACTACAACCACAAAGAAATTGGCTATCAAAAGTGATGGCTGTATTTTCCTTATGTGTAGAGCATGCTTTTGAAATTTTCATGATACATCAAATTTATTGACCTGCTTTTAAGAACATTCAATTGTGCCTATAACCAGTGAGTGCCTCTTGTTTCACCATAGAACTCTACCCATACATTTCTGAACTAATACTGATGTCCTTGACCTTTTGATTCCATCTGACTTATGAATATGTAGCCAGATTCTTGACCTCCCCAGAGGACTTGAGCATAGCCATGCAATTCTCAGCAGTGAGAGACAGGAGTAATAGGTGGAAGAGTCATCCTACAAATTGCAGTGAAAGCTTAAGGTATAGAAAAAATCCTGGACAGTTATTTTATGTTCATTAATTTCGCTAGCTTGGACAAAAATTGACTATGCTTACATATACACATGTACTCAGAAAACAGACATAGGAAAACTGAGGAAGAGTTTTGGGAATCTCTAGTGGATGAAGATTATTTAATGGCTCAAAACAGCCAGCTTTCTGGCAGTGAATAACTTCATCAGCGATTAAAATTTATGTAACCATTCCAATTCCTACTTCTGTCATATTTAAGAGCTTATTGAATACTGCCTTTATAATATAACATATCAGGAAAGACACCAAGGAGGGGAATAGCTGAGTTATAATATACTATATAGTTTCTCCTATATTATCTTTTGATATTTAAGTTTAACTCCTTACAAAATATCTTGATGTTTATTACACCCATTTTTAAATAGGTAAACTGATATAGAGAATGCAATATGATGCAAGAAAATTTCTTTCACAGGCAATGGGTCAGAGATGAGCTCCCTGGAGCAAAGATATAGCTTCCATTAGTTGATTTTCTTACCTACTGAACATTATTTATTTCTTATACTGGACCCCAAAATTCTTTTTTTTTCCACAATCTTATTAGATTGTTCAAAATTATCATTCAGACCACAGAATGTTAAACAAAGAATACAGAAGATAACTCTGTAAAAAAAAAAAAAAAAAAGAAAGGAAGAAAGAAAGAACAAATTCTCTGCTTGAATATAGCTTATAAAAAACTTTTCTGATAAAACAGATGGTTTATAAAAAAGAAATGATTCCCAAACCTAGCTGACATTGTATTAATTAGATGATCAGAAGGCCCCTACCCAAGGCGATCTACTTGTAATACCAACATTTATAAAATATCATGTTTGCCTCTACTTCCCAACAGGTTCCGTCAAAACCTAACTACAATTCTCTCCTTCAAGTTGAAAACCATTACTCTTAAAATACAAAGCTGTATCTGCTTTCTGCCTCAGACTACTTGAGACATTTTTCCCTACGGTGAAAAATGGAAATTCTTGGCTCATCAAAGTGATGTGTTAATAATCTTGGCGGTAGTTCAGTTTAGCACGGGTACTTTCCAAACTTCCACTTCAAAACTCTTTCTATACATCTAAATCTCCCAGAACGACAAGCCTCATATGATTTTCAAGCTGACTTCAACAGGCACACATTTCCAGTGTATTTCTCCATCTATGATATAACCTAAGTGAATGGATTTCCATTTACAACTAACTTGGAACTTTGGTGAAAATGATTTTCACTTGCAATCTCTGTCAAATTCTGATATCAAGTTCTCATGGACAGTAGCCAGCTGGTCCTCCACATGTAAAATACCACCTCTGTAATTGTCCTTATCCTGCTGAATTTCTTCTTGATAAAGAACAAAGCATAATAGGTTTCTCCTGGATCATAATCTTGTATTTAAGTCAATTTATGGACCAACGGGTATACCTTCACTCTATGTGTTATAAACTATGTTATATGTCAGCAAATGTCTGTTGTACAATACTTTGTGTTGTCAAAAATAATATATCAATATGACCTTCTTTTGGGGGCCATAACAGTTGGGAAGAAAATATATATGCAAGTTATTATATAAAATAATACAGTAAAAGCCAGCGAGATAGCTTAGTGGACTAAGCGCCTGCTCAGGCAAGTGAAGGGACCGGGGTTCTATCCCCATCACCACATGCTGTTCTTGTCCCACCCCCAGATGTGCTGAGCTTATGACTGTGTCGTTACAATGTGCACGCCTGTAATCTCAATGCTAGGGAGGCTGAAAACAGGAAGAATCACTACAAGTCTGAGCTGCATAGTGAGACATTGTAAAAGAAATAATAATAATGACAAATTATATTAAATTTTAAAAAATAAAATAAATGAACTGAAATAGTCCTGCTTCAGGGACCAGGGAAGATACACTAAAGAGGAAGCATCTTCCTAGAACTAGTAGAGTTGGAAGTGATTTGCTAGGGTGAGCAATCACAATATACAGTGAATGTTTAATTTAAAAATAAATTTATTACAGTAAAAGACATACTTCCATTAACCCCACTGAATATACCGCATCATGTCAACCACACTTATCACTCTTGCCACTCGCTTAAACAACTCTAGATATACTCTCTCATGTTTTCATAAAGTGTGCCTAAAAAGAGTATGCTCAATGATGTTTCTGAGTGTCATGCCCTGGAAAGGCAGGCAAATAAAACTATGATGCTGTCCTCACCCATCTTATTTGCCTGATCTGGCACCACATGTCTTCAGGCTCTTCCACAAATCAAAGTGACCATGAAAGATAAGCAAGCTGAATAGATTCAGGATAGTAAGGCAGCCATAAGACTGCAACTGAAGACAGTGCTGAAGGAAGATGTCCGGAACTGCTACTGAATGTGGCAAGAATGGTGGGATGATTGTTTTTGAAGCAAAGGGAAGTATTCTGAGGAGGATTTATGGCAAAATGTTATTGAATGTGATTCATTTTTTAAAATTTAAATATTCATCATATTTTTGTGTGATCTCATATCAGACAGAAGACATATTTTCAAGTGAAAATGTGACTGCCCCTCAGGTTAGGAGGGAACAATCATATATTATTGCCAAATGAGAATAAGACAACAATACAACCACACAATTTTGGATCTCAAGTAGGGAATGGGAATGCTCTTGGGCTGTTGCTGGATCTAGAAACTTAAAATTGTTCATCATAGTGGTGTGACATCCAACATGGCTGAGAGAAAATGTTCAAATGAGGACATGCCCACGATCAAGGGCACATTAGAAGGAGACTACTTAGCAATAAAGAGATAGGAAAAGAGTTGTCTTTCCCAACTGAGCTACAAGTTGCAACATGGAATCCCACCTTGGATGAGAAAGCAAGGCAACATAACTCTTTAAAAACCGACTCTACAGATACTGAAGTAGAATAAATTTCAGATAAATAATTTTAATTGATTAAAATGATAAATGATATCAAAGAAGAGATAGCGGCACATACCTCTGATCCTAGCACTCAGATAGGCTAAGACAGGATGACTGAAAATTTGATGCCACACTGAGAAACCTAGCAACTTCTTGGGAACATGTCTCAAAATATATCATTTAAAAAATGGTCATAATTCACCTCAGTATGAAGGCTCTAGATTCAATGATGAGCACTGACAAAAAAGACAGCAAACTGCTCAATGATATAAAGGAGAGGACATTGGATATAAAAGACTGGTTCAGTAGTGATAAAAGTTCTGGAAAAGAATCAAGGAGAAACTCTTAAATAGAAGACCTCAGTAAACTCAAATAAAAAACTCAATTGAGAGTCTTGATACTAGGCAAGATAAGCCAGAAGAAAGAATATCAAGACTTGAAAACAAGGTGAATGTGCTAGAAACATTAAGTAATCCTGAAAAATAATAATCAAAAGATGATCTAAAAGCATTCATATGACTCCAAAAGAACAAACTTAAGACTCAGTAGAACAATGAGGGTGCAGAAGTAGAGGCTAAAAAGAATAAACATTTTATTAAATGAAAATCTGGAGGAAATTTTCCCAAACCTTGGAATTTGAGACAGAGATGGAGACTTTTAGAACCCAAAAAGACACGAGCTTAAAAGAATCTATCCACAAGACACTATAGTCAAAATGCCAGAAATTCAGATGTAAGAAGAATACTGAAAGCTTTAGATAGAAGCACCAAAGTATTTATAAATGCAAACATCAGAAAATCAGATTTCTCAACAAAAACCTTAAAGGAAAGGAGGTCTTGTAATAAAGCTTTTGAAGCCCTGAAATAAAATAATTGCCAACATAGATTACAATATCCTGCAAGAGTCTCCCTCAAAACTAAAGGAGAAATAAAGACCTCCCATGAGAAAGAAGCTGAAGACATTCATGAGAATGAAAGCCAGCAGTGCAGAAAATACCCTAGGTAATCCTAAAAAGATGATCAAGACAAGGACGTCCACAGACCTAGGGAAAGCATGTATCTCTGAAAATGTAATCAAAGACATAAGAAACAGAGATGAGTCAAACTTTGGAAAAACAATAAAATAAAGGGCATTCTTGCATACCTCCCAATAATAATACTGAATATAAATGATCTTACCTCTCTAGTTAAAGGCACAAGTTTTGAAATTTGGATCAAAACACAAGACCTTTCTCAAAAGTGAAATGCAAGTGGCTAATGAGTATGTGAAAAACTGCTGAGCATCTCTAACTGTTAGGAAAATATAAATCAGTAAGTCTCAGATTCTATCTTACTCCAGTCAGAATGTCTGCATTACACACACACATGTGTACACACACACACACACACACACACACATTAAAACAAAGGCTGACAAGGAAAACGGCTGTTCAGAAAGGAAAAATAAGGTCATTATATGGTGGTAAAGGGGATAATTCACAAAGAAAAGATAATAGCTATAAATATAATCATAATTGAGAATTTGGATAAACTACTTTTCCTTTACAAGTCAACTAGGCAATCAACAAACAAATAGCAGAATTACACTTTCCCATAGGTCAAATGCATCTGACAGATATCTACAGAGTGCTTCATCCGACAGCAGTAGAGTACACATTCTTCTCAGAAACCCTTTTATTTTAGGTCATAAACATTCTTTATAAACAGAAAAATCATAATCATTGCATACATCTTAATCTAACCAGAATAAAATAAAATCACATATAAAACAAAAGAAATAACAGCAACTGCAAACACATGGAGTTGAATTGCATACTATTCAGTGATCAATAAAACTCTGAAAAAATCAGAGGAGAAATTAAAAAATTCTTAGAGTGAAATAATGGAACAAAGCTTATATGAATTTATAAGGCAAAATAAAAGAAATTCTAAGAAGTAAGTTTATAACAATGATACTGTTAATTAGGAAATGAGTAAATACAGGTAAATAAATTGACATTGTATCTCAGGGTTCTACATAATCAAGGACAATCCAAATCTAGTACAAGAAAAAAAAAGCAGCAGAACAAAAATTAATAAAATCAGCTGGATATGGTGCTATCTGCCTGTAATCCTAGCACTGTAGGAGGCTCAGTAAGGATAGTCATAGACTCAACGCCACCCTTCATAACTCAGCAAGACCGTGTCTCAAAATAAAAATGAAAGGGCTGGGGATACAGTTCAGTGTGAATGTCCTGTATTCAATCTCAAGTACCATTAAAAAAAGTCATTTTTCATGGAATTACTTCTAAAAAGCAACTTTAAAAGATCAATGAATCAAAGACTTGGTTTTGTGAAAAATTAGTAAGCACCTAACAAAACTTAGCAATATAAGAATAATTTCATATATGTAAAGCATTACATCAATATACTATATAACAGAATCAAGAATAAAATCACATGATCAATTCAATCACTATAGAAAACGTCTTTAACAAAATACAATTACAATGGTTCTTTATTATGAAGACCAGATGACAACAGTTAAAGAGGCATTGTAACTCAGATAGAATACATATACAATAAGGCTCAGCCAATATTGTACTGAAAAAGGGAAAAACTATTTTCTCTAAATTTAGGAAAAGAACAAACGTGTTAATTCTAAATATTTCTATTTATTACAATATTTGTCTTGCTTATCTTCTCATTGCTCAGGCAAAATACCCAACATTCACAACTTTAAAAGAGGAAAATCTTAATTGGGCTCACAGTTTGTAGAGGTTCAGCTCACAGACAGCTGGCTCCAAGGCAAGACAGCCTCACAAAGGCACATCAAAAAAAAAAAAAGATGATGTTCACAGCAGAGTGTGCCAGAAGCAGCAAGCCTTCCTCCTTGTCCTTTTTATCCTATACAGGTTGCAAGCCTGCTGTTTGATGCCACCCACACCCTTGGAGAGACTCTGCTCTTCTCAGTACACCCATCATGCACATCCAGTGGGCTACTCTCATATTACACACCCATAGTCTTGTCACTCCCAAAAGCCTCACCTAAGCATGAATGGTGCTCTGGGTGACACCTAGAAATACTTCATAACAGTCCTTAAAGTTTTAGCCAGAGCAATCAGATAACAAAAAGAAAGAAAAAGGAACTGAGTAGGTAAAGAAGTTATATTATTACTATTGAAGGTGAGGATTTTTTACCTAGGAGACCCCCCCCAAAATTTCATTAAAAGACTTTCAGATCTGATAAACCAATTCACACAAGTGACAAGATACAAAATGAACATACAAAAATCAATAGCATCTTTGTATGATAATAATGAATCCACAAAGAAAGAAATCAGGAAATCAATTCCATTCACAATAGTTTCAAGGAAAATTAAGTACCTAGGGATCAACCTAACAAAGGTAATGAAACACCTTTACAGTGAAATTTACAGATCATTAAAGAAAGAAATTAAAGAAGATATTAGAAAGTAAAAAGACCTTCTTTGATCATGGATCAGAAGAAACACTGTGAAATGATCATAGTACAAAAAGTGATCTACAGATTCAATTTGATCCCTATTAAAATACTAAAATTATACTTCACAGAACTATAGAAAAGTCCTGTAGTTCATATGAAGGGAGAAAATACCCAGAGAGCCAAAACAATTCTCAGCAAAAAGAGCAATGTGGGAGGCATCACACTACTGAATTTCTGGCTATACTATAAAGCCATCGTAACAGAACAACACAGCAGTGGACAAAAAGAGCTGTGTAGACCAGCAGAATGGAGCAGAAGACACAGAAATAAAGCTGCACACTCACAGTCACCTAATTTTTGACAAATGGGCCAAAAACATACATTGAAGACAACTGCTTTAACAAATGAAACTAGGCAATGCAAATGATTGAAAGTAGATACCTAACTCTCATCCTGCTCAAAAATGAAAAAGAAAATGTATCAAAGACATAGCTGTAAACATAAAAGCTATAAAAGTAGAAACTAAAACTTTTAGAAGATAACAGTGGAGTACTGCTTTGCAAAGGCTTCCTAAGTGGGGTGCCACAAGCACAGCCAGCAGATAATACCAACCATCAGCAAATATGATGACCTCAGATTAAAAAAAGTTCTGTGTAACAAAGAAATAATAGTGAAAAGGTACATGAAGAATGAGAGAAAGCCTTCCCTAGCTTTTGTTCATTCAGATGCAGAATATATAAAGAATTCAAAGATCTAACCTTCCCAAAACAGCCCAATCAAAATGTGCGTAAATTAATAGAATAAATAGAAGTACAGATGCTTGAGTACATGAACAAATGTTCAATTTCTTTAGCCATTTAGTGCAAATCAAAACTACATTGAGATACTATCTCACCTTATTAAGAAAGGCCAGTATCGGGCCAGCCAGATATCTCAGTGGATTAAAGCACCTGCTTAGGCAGACACAGGGACAGGTGTTCAATCCCCAGCCTGCTGTGCTGGCTCCACCCTCGGAGCATGCTGAGCTGGTGATTAAGACTGGGCATGGTGGCACGTGCCTGTAATCTCAGGGCTTGAGAGGCTATAAACAGGAGAATCACTACGAGTCTGTTATACATAGTGAGATCCCATAGACCCTATAGACCCTGTCCTAAATACATTTCAAAAAAAGAATGGCCGGTACCAATAATACAAAAGATAATGAAAGCTGTTAAGGTTGGGTAAGAAAAATGAATCTTTTTACATTGTTGGTGGGAATGTGAACTTTTGTGCCCATTATTGAAAGTGGAATAGGGATTCCTCAAAATACTAAACAGAAATGTCACTGATGGAACAATACTACTCCTGGGTGTATTCCCAACATAATTAGCATAGTGATGCATGCATATCTATATTTATAGTGACAAAATTCATACTGCTCATGTTGTGAAAACAACCTAGATGCCCATTAGTGGATAAATGCATAGATAAAGACAAATTAAATTTATACTTATGTGTATCACAATAGGATATTTAGGCACAAAGAAAAGTGAAATTATGCCAGTTGCAGAAAAATGGATGGAACTGGAGACAGCCGTGTTAAGTGAAATCTTCTAGGCTCAAAAAGTTAAAATCTGCATGTTTTCTTATATGAAAAAATAAACAGAGCTGACAGGAAACTAGGAGGGAAATCTTTGAAGACACAGAAGGGTGTCAGAGGGAGAGGACTTATGTCAGATGCATCAACTAATTCACCAAAGTGGATCTCAGCATTCTGCGTTATCAGCACATACTATTAGTCACTTGCAGCTTGTGACTGTAATGCTACTTCAGTGTTTTGGGATGTAGCTTTTGCTCATGCCTTTGCATTTCAGACACCCACAGTAGTGTCACATTTAAATTATTTGGCTCTTGGCAAACCTACTTTCTCTATGAGGGAGCATGCCATAAGGCTTGTGTGGTCCAAGTTCAAAATTTCTAGGTTATTATGTTAGCTATAGAAATGTCTATGAGAAGCAGAGTTTCTTTTATTTTTAAATCACTGTGAAATGTAATTTGATTAAGATAAGAGTATGGATTGTCAAGTCAAATAGGCTTGAGCATACTGGAGATTCTGGAACAAGTTAATAAGCATTGTTATAAATAGTACTAATGGGCAAAAGATGGCATGATTTCTATGAGTCTAGTACTTTATGTAGATACTCTTAGTTCCTCCACAACTATCCTATGAGTTTGATATTTATCTTTTCCTCCTTGCTAACATACAGAAGCTCTGAGTCCAGTAGCTTTCTAGGAAACAGTAAAAGATAACCCTAGAATTTGAATCTGAGTCTTTTTGACACCTACATGCATTTACTTAAGTACTATACTACAACACCAAAACATAACATACATGAGGCTATGTCCCTTACTGAAAATGTTATTTTTTTCTTGCATTTTTGTATTTTTAAAATGTATTTTTTGCAGCTGTAAGTTAATTTATCTCATGGCATTATTTCAATTCTCTGTATCTTTTAAAACATATGTTAATGATAAACACAGTTCCCTGTTAGATTCCCAGGTTTGATATTTATATCATCTCATGTAAATTAATTTTACTTTTATTATTTTTCTCATGATCAAAGCATCAATACACATCCCTCAAGCTGGCTTTCTCCTGGTCTTCTGCACAGAGTATACAACAAACTATTAATCGAAATGGGACAATTTCAAGGGATTACTGGAAAGTATTAAAAAAAATAGCTACAGAATTATGGCTCAGTATGGCAGGAAAACATGGTTGCTTCTCATAGTATAGGATGGATTTTCTTTGTCTGTTTTTTTATCTTTTGGGTGACAGAGCAGGCACACTTCACCTGTACCTCCCAGAGAGCTGGACAGGGACAGCCTCGCAGAATGCTCATTGATTCTAAAAGCTAGATGCTGGAGGTTTTATGAACAAATGTCCACTTGAGAATGACACATGCCAATTAACTTGTGACGTCAGGGCTAAGGTTTTTTTTCCCAGCTTTAGATCTTATCCTACAACCAATGGGTATTTTTGTTCTCTACTCTTTCATAGTGCTAATGGACAATTTAAGGTCCATTGAAGTCATGCTAAAAATGACAATATCATTGTACTTGCTGTCAGAAAGCTCATAAGTTCTACAGTTTGTTGGCAATGTGACACTTGTAGCCATCCAGAATTTGGATATTTTGAACAATCTGTTAACATGAAACTCAGTGATATTGTTTAAAGCTCTCAACTCAGAGCGTGGAAAATGAATATGCATGATTCTTTCATCTCTGAGAATAGCTCATGAATGAACTTGGGAGTCACAAGAAAACTAACCACTAGATTTCTGGAAATGGAAATGAATTGGCTTTCTTTGGGAACATGGGTTTCCCCAAAGCTTTCATTAGCTCTCACAACTACAAGCATATCAAAATTAGGCCTATTATTTCATGATAATTGCATTCAACAGAAGTTAAAATGGTCTGTTATTCATATCTGTGCTTACAGGGTGTGCCTTAAAAGGGGATTAATTAAATAAGATTGAAAATATGGGACAGATTTTGTTTTGTCATTTAACCCAAATTTGGTGGGCATTCATGGTATATCAACACCTGATAATTGGCTCATAATCTCTAAAAATCAACCTACATGAGAGACAAGTGTGAACAGACTACCAAGCCAAGATAGAAGTGTCTAAGCTATGCAGGGAGAGAGGGGGGAAAGTTCATATAGGCTGCTAAGGACTACAGGATTGGACTTACTTGGCCTGATGTCCCTGGTCAGGTTGGACATACTATATTCTGTCAAGTTCAATGAAAATGGAAAATTTCACTGCCAAAGCCACACTCCACTGTGTGCCACACTTCTCTCACTAAGACCAAGCTGGACATTCTCCTCTGAATAGTCTATCAAAGTTCTTGATGCTGGGCTGTGCTCTTCATTTTTTTTTGTTTTGTTTGTTTGTTTGTTTTGTTTTGTTTTCTGTTTAAGTAAGTGGCACATGCCTGGATAGCACCCCAAAACAGCCTGCTGATAGGAAACTCCCCCACACAATGGTGGCCAAATAGTAGGCTTTGTTTTGTTTTGTTTTTTTGTTAAGGACCACAAGCTCTAGGCAATATGACAATCAGGAAGAAGGGAAGTTATATATTCATTTTTCCCCAACGACTACCCAACTCCCGCTTCTGTCATACTTCCTTGGTTCATCCCCCAACACATTCTGTTTCTTAGTTCACTTTAAACAATTTCATGTCAACTTTATTAGTTACTGCAGAATAACTGTGAACTACAAGATCAGAATAAGCCTATTAACATTCACTTAAACACATATAAAACATTCTGATGATAGATATGACGACAATGCCTGCCTATACGGTGGGGAAAACATTCCGGCCATGATGGTTCCTGAGGAAGATATTTTGAGGGGAGCAGTCAAATTATGCAAAGTAGAGCACAGCCTGGTTTCCCTTTGGGGCACCCTCTTTGTTTAAAAAATAATAACAATGCAGAAACTCTGGGAAGGTGCTGCACATGGCAATGCATTTTTTTTTTTTTTTTAATCGTAGAAAAGTGATTCTCCATTCTGCCTGAAAATGTGTGCATTGGGAGAGGAAAATAATGGATTGGAAGAATGGCATGTCAGCACAGAAGGCAGGAGCACATGATCTGATGCAAACAGACAGCTGTCAAGGTGATTTAGTGCATGGATTCGCATCTTGGGCATAGATGGAGGTACTGACTCAGAGGCTCTGAAGGAAGCTCATTGCTCAAGGCTTACAGGAAGAACCTTTTCACCCCTCCAAATACTGCACTTCAAGAGTGACATAAGTAAAGTCATCATTATTTGGGTAAAGTACCTTTTCAGCCACACGATGCAGAAGGGTCAGTGAGCTTGTCAGTGGAAAAAGGAAAATCAAAGAAAAAAATCTACATGTATCTTGGGAAGTGTTGTTTTTCCTCACTATAAGACTAAGCAGCATCATATTGGAAAATAAAGACTAGAAAGAAAAGCAAGAATGCTTCTTACCGAGAGGTAACTGCTATTAAAACTTAACAGGAATTTTGTTCTAGTCATATATCTAGTCGCAGAATTTTATTTTACCTTACTTTATTTTATTTTATTTTATTTTATTTGGTGCCAAGAATCAGACTGAGGACCTTCGCACTTACCTGGCAGGTGCTGCACTGCTAAGATGTATCCCCAGCCTCACTTCATAGAATTTTAGACATATAATTCATGCTAAATTTATATGCATATATGAATACAGTTGTATCTGCTTTTATCCTATGACATATTTCCATACTTGTTCATTAAATCACTATCTTACTATATTTAACTCCTGCATCAATATCGTTCTTTTATATTTCAATCTTTTGGTCATATATTAACATGGAAATTCACATCATTGTGCACATTTTCATTTCTATTGTTTTCTTAGAGTGTCAGAACTACTAAGGAATTATGAATAAGTCAGATAATAGAACAACCATATATATTTTTAAGTATGTACATATATTCTGATTATAAAATGATATGTTTACTGCAAAGAATTTGGAAAATAACAGAAAACATAAGAAAGTTATTGGTATTCCTACCACTTAAGCATAATCAGTGATTATAGGCTAATAATTATCCAATGCATGTAACATGATTTATATAATGAACATCAATGTTTTATTTAATAATAATTCAGTGCATTTTTACAACCTGTGTTTCCCACATATTTTTTTATTATAATATCTGACTCACCATGGTCAGCTGTGTTCGTTAAAACCCCATTGTCATACCACCTATCTCTATATAAGTCTCTTTTGGAGGGACACTCAGGGTAGGTAAGGGAGGGCCAGGGGATGACGCAGAACCTTAAGATATGTGTACTCACAAGGGCCATCCAGAGAGCTCAGTGGAGTAAAGCAACTTCTTAGGCAGACACAGGGCCCGGCGGTTCGATTCCCAGCCTGCAGTGCCTTGCCACCAGGGCTCCCTGAGTGGGCAACTGAGACTGAACATAGTGATGTATGCCTGTAATCCCAGCACTTAGGAGGCTAAACACAGAAGGATCACTACGAGTCCAATCTGTGTAGTGAGACCCCGTAGACCCTGTACTAAATACATTTTTTTTTAAAAAAAAGTGTGCATTCACCGAGAAACTCCACAGGGGACAGCATCATCAAGTACTCCAAACAGGGACTAAGGGACTTAACATGTATCTTAGGTCATAATTTTTTGAATAACTACTTAGAATAAATACATAAGATTAAATTTATTGAAAGAGTTGGCCTGGTGGATAGGTAATCAAGGGCTATTTGTACCTCTCTTCATGGTAGTGGACCTTCATCCTGGTGCATCTAGAAACAGCAAGTTTTGCATATTTATTTTCAGTTAGATAATTATGATTCATGATCTCAAAAATTCTGTGAAAGGGAAAGAAGCTGCTCAAAAGGAAAGAAAAATGGGATGGGGGAAGGGAGAAAAGATATATATATATATATATATATATATATATATATAAATTTCTGGGTCGATATATATATAATATATATAATAAAAATCATTCCACTACTAAATTATTTTGCTTTATTGAAATGAATAACTATTCTGCAAAAAAATAAATAAATAAAAAATAAAATCGCTGGCAAGCGCAAGGACCTGAGTTCAATCTCCGG